>JAHFWL010000029.1:0-248697 GCA_021292165.1 Shinisaurus crocodilurus
TTGGACTGCGACTCGCTTCATTTGCAGTCCGCCACATCTGCGCGGGCACCAGGTTGCGGAAGGCTGGGGTAGAGGCTGGTCTTTGTAAGGACATCTGAACGTCTGCAGCGCTGATGAGAGCCTCTATCAGTAACTCCATCTTTGCTCCTGGTACCCATTTTTGGATGTATGGAATCACCAAGGCACACCCAAGCATCCTAAAATTTCAGGAGGGTCTGAATAGATTATCTTTACCACAGCCTTTCGAGCAGATTCGTCCCTAGAAGCAGTTCAGCTGGCGCCATGGCCACCAATGTGTAGCCAGGTGCAACATCTTGCTACAAGGCTGGGGTGTGGTTGCCAGTTCTGGGTCAAGGCTGGCGAGCATTCTCGGGCTGAAAGCTCCATGTTGACTCTCTGGTGCCTGTTCAGGTGAGGCCAAAGAACAAAAAGAAAGCTCTTCTTCTTACAGCAGATAGGACAAGGAACCCAAGACTCAACAGTCCTCTTGGAACACCTATAGGTCTTTCAGTAGTAGAACTGTGAATAAATATAAATCCAAGCTGCCATGCTCTCAACCAGTCTTCCCCAACCTGGGCCATGCTGGCTGGGGATGATGGGAGTTTTATTCCAACACATTTGGAGGCTGATGTAAACCAGAGCCCATCTCAATCTGCCTCTGCAGCCTTTTCCCTCTCCAGAGGCAACAAAAAGCCAAGTGGCACATCCTTGGCCACAGGAGGCCAACTCCTTCAGTTTGCATACCAGTGGGCTC
Organism: Shinisaurus crocodilurus; assembly: GCA_021292165.1. NCBI lineage: Eukaryota > Metazoa > Chordata > Lepidosauria > Squamata > Shinisauridae > Shinisaurus > Shinisaurus crocodilurus. Next base: position 755 of record JAHFWL010000029.1, read on the forward strand.
AGACAACAATGGACATCTGGCTGATGGAGATGGTTTCCAAGGGACACAGATGGCTGAGAAACAATTTCCTAGCTTCACCAAGGCCTGAGGAACAAAGAAAGATACCGAAACATGATAGGTGCAATCCAAGCTGTGTTCAGCATAGCCGCCACAGATCCAGTCCCACGGGCCCAGAGGTGCTTCAGGGCCTGTTTCAGCTTTTTCTTTTTCTAGAGAAAAAGAATGTGGATGTGCAGGCCATATTAGATCTAAAGTGGGTCAACAATGTTTGGAGAAGTGTCTCAAGATGGAAACACTCAAATCCATTGTGTCTACCCTGGAGAATCAGGACTTAGTCAATGGAGCTCTCAAAGGCCTATTTACATATCCCAATCCAACCATCCAACGGAAAATACCTATGTTTTGCTTACAGGAACAAACATTTCCAGTACAGGGCCTACCATTCAGTCTCACATCAGCTTCTTGGGTGTTGGTTCTAGTGGCACGCCTTCAGCTGCAGGGAGTGTAGCTTTACTGACTGTATTCAGATATCTTGATCTGGTCCAACTCTCAGCACAAGAGGCAATGGGATGTCCAGCTCACAGTGGAATGCCAGAAGGACCATGGTTTTGTGGTTAATCAAGAAAAGTGCTGCCTGCAACTGCTACAAATTCTGGAGTACCTTGGAGTTCAACTGGACATGAACCACTTTCACATGTACCTGTCAACAGAGAAAAACGGACCAGGATGAATGAGTTGACACGTCGTGTCCACATCTTCTGAGGCGGACTCATGGTCCTTTGTGCATTTCCGTGAGTAGTATTATTTTTGCCAGGAAGTGGCAGAGTGGTCCAGATTCCACACAAGGTCCTCCAATGTTTCTCATGCCTTTTCAGGATCAGATAGTCAGACAGAGCACCAATGACTGCAAATAAAAGCAACGTTGAAAAGAGCCCTGGATTTGATGGATGGACAATGACTGCCTCACCAGGGAGATCAACTTGCAGATTCCATCATGAATGGTGATCATGACAGACACCAGCTTGTCTGGATGGGGGTGGGGGGGACACACCTGACCAGTCACTGTTATGCAAAAGGCCCACTTGGTTGACTGATGAAACCAGAGAAATGCCTCCCTGTTATGTATGTTTTTGTTGAGGTGTTGGCGGTGTGTACCAAGTCATGATTCTCTGGATATTGTTCTAGTCTTCATAGCCAGAAGGAGCATGTCTGGGTACACACCGACACACCGCAACAAAAACATATATGAACAAGCATCACATAAAAGGGTGGCAGAGCACTTTTAAAGTGAACCCTCGGGGAAAGCCGACAGGAGCTGGAAGCATGCGGTATGGGTGAATCACTCCCTAGGGGGATGAAGATGAAAAGTTTCTGATTGCCCAAATGTAGAAGGGGAGGAAATAGCCATGAGCATATGGGTGAAACATGATGGCAATCCAAGAGCCTAAGTCCCTAGCCAGAAGATGTCACATGCCAGAGATACCTGGGAAGGGACACGTGTATAGGTGTCTCTCTATACAAAGCCAGAAGCCTCCAAGCCAAAGATACGAGAGTTGGAGTGCCTGGTTTTAAGGAGAACCTAGATATAGTGGGCATTATGGAAGCCTGGTGGAATGGAGAGAACAGTTGGATATGGTCATCTCTGGATATAAACTCCGTAGGAAGGACCAGAAGGCTTACTGGAGGAGGTGTTGTTTCTGTACGTCAAGAGGGCATAGTGTTGATCAGACTCAAAAACCTAAAAGGGGCGACTTTTCCCCACAGAAGCACCATAGGTGACAATAACACAGTCCAAACTAATTTATTTCTAAGAATATACTGTTGTCCCCAAGACCATAATGCTCAGGGCAATCTTGAGATGAATGATGAAGAATATTTATTACGGTCATTGACCGGACCAGCAACATTATACAGGAAAACAATCCATGAACAAACATACTACTGTACCACCAACATACATCTGAAGTGTAATAAGTTCATAATTTTACATCAAAATTATATCAAGTCAAATTCAGAGGCTAAAAAGTGCGGCAAGGTTATGGCATTTGCACAAAATTCAGCCCCTTATTAGTAATCGGTGGAACCTTACCAGAAGTAGCATGGAGATGTAAATTTTCAGTTCTTGCCCGGCAATTCTATAAAATAGGTAAAATAAGATCTTAACGAAGATCCCGGTCGAAAGGGCAGTATAAAAGTACGTGACCCACAGTTTCAACTTCCCCGTTCTTACAGGGACAGAGACGATCAGGAAATGGTATGGCTAGAGGCTGGTTTAGTTCCCATTGCTGCCCGCACCAATCTGTATATGAAAAATTACTGGTTGAGCTGGAAAACGAAATCAGAGAGCCCTCCAAATGAGGAAGTGTTGTCATAATGGGTGACTTCAATTGCCCCCACATTGACTGGATAAATGCATGCTCCAGTCACGACAAAGAGGTTAAATTTCTCGATGTCCTAAATGACTATGCCCTAGAACAGTTGGTCATGGAACTGACCAGAGGGGAGGCAACTTGGATTTACTCCTAAGCCCAAGATTTAGTACGAGATGTAAATGTTGTTGAACCAATTGGAAACAGTGACCACAGTGCTTTCAGATTTAATATATATTTAAGTGGAAAATTGACAAGGAAGACCAACACAGTCACATTTTACTTCAAAAGAGGAAACTTCTCCAAAATGAGGGAACTGGTAAAAAGGAAGTTGAAAGGTGGAGCCATTAAATCCCTTCAAAATGCTTGGAGGTTACTCAAAACCACAATAACAGAAGCTCAGCTAGAATGTATACCACAGGTTAGGAAAGGTAGCACCAAGTCCAAGTGGTCGCCAGCATGGTTAATGAGTAGTGTCAAGGAGCTGTTAGAGAAAAGAAGGCTTTCATCAGAAAATGGAAGTCTTGCCAGAATGCAGAAAACAAAAGGGAGCTTGAGCTTGCACAAAGAGATGCAAGCAGACAATAAGAGATGCAAAAAAAGCATTTTGGAGGAAGATATTGCTAAATAACATCAAGGCCAACATAAAGAATTCTTTAATATATCAGAAGCAGGAAACCAACTAGGGATTCAGTTGGACTGTTGGATGATAATGGGGTTAAAGGAGGATAAGGAGATTGCAGAGATGCTGATTGAATTCTTTTCATTTTTCTTGATTGCAGAAGATATAGGACGAATACCTGGCCTGAATAGATTTCAGGAATCTACCGGTATTCAGGAAAGGAGTCTGAGGACGTATGACAATAGTGGTCTAAAAGATGAAGTTCTCACCTTATTGACAAATTGAAAGTTAATAATCACCAGCCCAAATGATATTCATCTTAGAGTTCTTAAAGAACTCAAATATGAAATTGCTGATCTTCTAAACAAAAGTATGTAATATGGCCTTAAGATCAGCCTCTGTACCAGAAGACTGGAGAATGGCCAGTGTAACACCAATTTTAAAACAGGATTCCAGGAAATTACAAGAAGGTTAGCTGAACAGATGTTCCAGGTAAATTGGTAGAAAGCATCATTAAAGATAAAATTAGTAAGCACATAGAAGGATAGAAAGAATTCAACATGGCCTTCCGCAAAGGCAAGTCCTGTCTCACTAACCTTTTCGAGTTCTTTGAGAGTGTCAGTAAGCATGTGGACAGAATGATCCGGTAAACATTGTTTACTTGGACTTCTAAAAGGCTTGGACACAGTCCCTAATCAAAGGCTCCTGAGCAATTCCTAGCAGTCATGGAATAGAGAAGAGGCCCTTTTATGGATCAGTAACTGGTTAAAGACGGAAAGCAGAGAGTAGAGGAATAATGATAAAGTCTCCCAGTGGAGGATGTAACAGTGGGGGCTCCACAGGGATCTGTAGTGCGACCGATGCTTTCCCACTAGGTATTCATAAATGTCTAGAATTAGGAGTGAGCAGTGAAGTGTCCAGGTTTGAGAAAATGGATTAAGGAGACATTTTTCTCCCTCCTCTCATAATATTAGAGAACCCAGGGTCATCCCATGAAGCTGATTGGTGAGAGATTAAAGACAGATAAAAGGAAGTACTTCTTCACAACAGCGCGAGTTAACTATAATTTCATAGATCATAGAGTGGAAGGGGGCCTACAGCTATCGAGTTCCAACCCCCTTGCTCAATCAGGAAACTAGAGGAGGGGTCCTCCCATCCAAGTAATAACCAGCCTTGACCCTGCTTAGCTTTCCACACTCAGACAAGCTGAGCCGGCAATAAGCCCACGGCCTGAATTCACTTCCACAAGATGCAGTGATGGCCACCAATTGTGATGGCTTTAAAATGGGATTGGACAAATTCATGGTGGAAAGACTATTGATGGTTACTGATGGTTACAGGAGCCATAGTCCTGATGGCTATATACTGCAGAGGCAGTAAGCCTATGTACACCAGTTGCTGGGGAACATGGACGGAGGGTGCTGTTGCACTCATGTCCTGCTTGTGGGTTTCCTGTGGGCAGCTGGTTGGCCACTGTGTGAACAGAATGCTGGACTAGATGGACTCTTGGTCTGATCCAGCATGGCTCTTTTTATGTTCTTAATGTTCTTAAGCAGGGAGGCACTTACTTTCATTCTCTTCCAAGAAGCAAACAAAATCTTCAGCAGAACATCTAGCAGGAGTAATGAATACAGTTGCATATTGGTTCAGTAAGGATTTCCATCAAGGAGTTGGAATAGACCACTTCAGAGGGATGGTATTTCAACTAGTAACCAGTCACTTTGGGACATCACAGATGGATCTTTTGCAACAGCAGAAAACACCAAAGTACCATGGTTTATGACCAGGCTGTGGCACATGACTGTGGTCAGTACAGATGCTCTGGTCGCGTTCAAGTATGGCCAGTAGGGCTTCTCAGTGTGTTCCCACCACTTATTCTCATAGAATAAGTGTGACATTTGGCATGAGCAGGTGCTCCAAAGGTTCTCAGTCCATAAGGTCTCTTCATCCTAATGTTTCCCTCCCATATTTCATCTAATACTGCTGTGTTATATCCCGAAGGATCGTGAGTACCCTCCTGCCCTTCTTCAGAGAAAACAAGAATTTTAGTACTTAATCATAAAATTCTTATTCTTGAAGAAGACAGGAGGGCAGCTCTCCACCTTGCATGGGGTTGGAATTGGCTCATATCCTTCTGGACATAGGAAGATGTGAGGTCTCCTAGGATGTGCTCCTCTGGCCTCTTTTTCTCCTAAAAATTGTATTTGCTATTCCTAGTGTATAACCCCTATTGGTGTGCTTCAGTGGACCGGTCATGTTGTTCGAATGCCTGACTGCCGTCTCCCAAAGCAGTTACTTTACTCCCAACTCAAGGATGGAAGCGGAATATCGGTGGTCAATATAAGAGGTTTAAAGATGTTCATAAGGCTAATCTAAAAAAATGCAATATAAACATCGAAAACTGGGAAGCTCTGGCCCATGAACGATCTAAATGGAGGTTTGGCCTTTCACAAAGGTTCCATGGACTTTGAAGAAGCCCGAGTGCAAGGTGAAAGGGAGAAACGTGCTAAGCGAAAAGCACGTCAAATGAATCCTTTACAAGACCATCTTCCATCTGGTACCTGTGTCCTCACTGTGGGAAGCTGTGTGGATCTAGAATTGGCCTCCACATTCACTTACGGACCCATCGCTAGAGTCTACAACAATCTTCTTTAGAATTTCCTCCTTTTAATCCCGGAAGACAATCTTACTTGGTCACGAGTGATCGCCTGATGATGATGATGCATTAGTTAATTTTAGTAGTGTTTTTCAAGGGCAGACCCCTGAAATGCTTCATGTCCCCCTTTCCTCCATAGCTGGCTGAGGCTGCACATGCCCCAGAACAGCAGCTTATCCATCTTGCGAGGACTGGATTTCCAGCAGCATACCCCCACCCCACCCCAGTTTGCACAACCCAAGGAGGCATACCTGAAAATGCTCCTTTTCCTACTTAAAAGGAATTGCAAGCCACCCATCATTGGGTCAGCAGTACAAATGGCAAAGAACACATTGGCCAGTGATGTCATCGTTCCTCGACCCATTCTCCAGTTTGTTTGTTTATTTGTTTATTCCGTTTCTTAAGCTGAGAGGGAGGTAACCGGCCTCCCGTCGAGGCTTGTGAGACTGCAGTTCGCGGCTTTGGGCCCTGCTGGAGCATTCCTGCATCATCTCCCGTGATAACATGCACATTTACCTCTTTACCCCTGCCCTTAAGTATAGAATAATATCAGGACAGCTGACAATAAAAGAACCCACCCTAGGAACAGTCGTTCTGCAGAAGATGTAAAAGCAGAGCAAGAGATAAAATCCATTTCATCTCATGTTAGAAAAGGCCTGGAACGAAAAGGTCTTTGCCTGGTGCTGGAAAGGCATGAGATCAGTGCCAGGCAAACCTGCCTGGGGAAGAGCGTTCCGCAAATGCGTGCCACCACCAAAAAGGCCCTTTCCGCCTGTCACACCTCACCCTCACTCCTAAGCTTTGCCCGGCAGAGGCAACCCCGCAGAAGGACCCTCCAGAATGAGCGTACACGAGGCAGGTCTATGCGGGAAGAGGCGGTCTGCGAGCTGCCTGGGTCTCAAACTGTATAGGCCAGCCTTTCTCAACATGGTGCTGGCTCTGGGGATGACGGGAGTTGTAGTCTGACGCATCTGGGAGGCATCAGTTGGGGAAGGTTGGGTACGGCTTTTACAGGTAAGTACCAGCACTTTGGATTCTGCCCAGAAACTAGATTCCCAACCAGCAGGCTGCGCTCCTAAAGCCGCCCCGGTCTGCAACCGCACAGCCGTGCTCTGAACTCAACTCCCCGTTTCTGACAGTCCTTCAGAGGCACCGTGCTCGCAGCCCTCATTCCTTCACTGCACAGGAGATGCTCCGGTGGACTGGGCCCACCCCTTGGTAGCCCCTCCGTCTGGGGTGACTGCAGCTGTACTGTCAGGGGAGCAGCAGTCCTACAAACAACCCCCCCGCCGCCGCCCCACCCCGAGTTGTGAGCAAAGGGGATTTCATCTTTAATACCAGTGAAAGGGTCCGAAATCCCCAAGCTTCAGATTAACATGTTCCAGCCAGATTAAGGCTAATCAGAGGGGCAGATGCGGCACGGTGACAAGCCCAGGCCTGATTACCATATCTCAGGGGCTTTATCATGTCCCTCCCAAGGGCGGCCAGCTCTGCTCATGGGCACAGCGGACTGCGGGGCCTGCCTCCCCCTGCCCACCCCACCGTCGCTCGCCCACCCTGGCTTCTCCGCCCTGCAGCCACAAAGGCCGTGGCATCAGATACTGAAGCGACTGGGCTTAATCCCTTGCAGAAAAGACCGCGTGTGCAGGTGCGTGCGTTTGAGTCTCTCCCTGCTCGCACAGACGGTTCCCAGCGTCTGACTTTGGTGCTGTGTGTGAGGTGAAGTCAGGTTGAACGCCTGCCCAGGAAGGCGGGTGGGCGGCCGTTTGCTTTTAGAAGGTCGCATCTAACAGTAACCTTGTTGCACATTGACCTTTTTATTCCTGTTTGCTTTTAATTTAATTTTTTCTGCCTTTCATTCGTTCCGACTGCCTTTCCTTTCCTCCCCACCACCCCTTTGAAATTTTGCCTTTCTGGATAGGGGGTTCAGGTTCTCTGGCCAGCAACACCGAGGCACTCCCCCGTTCCTCCACATCCGTGCCCATCTTTTTAATGAGGAGCGTAAGCAGCAACACCGCAGGCATTGCGCAACTTCGGGAACATTTCCCCCCCCCCCCCAATCATTGTCAGTTCAGAAATACTGCCAAACACAGAAAATATAAACATCACAGATCATACAGCCATGTCCCTGTCCCTCTCAAGCTTCCCCACTGTCAAAATTTAGATGGTAAAAGTTTTTGAGGCAGGAGCCTTTTCTTGTGCTCACAATACTCCTTAGAGCACTTGTGGCACTCTATAAATAAAGACGAGTAATATCTGTACAGTAAACCATGAGCCCCTATCCCCAAATTAACCTCCTTGCTGTTTTTAACCAAATACGTAGATGAAAGAGCCCCGTTCCTATGTAGTTCTGGGCTAGACGGATAACTGGTCTGGCTCGGAATAAGACCTCTTCCTATGTCTTCCTATCACTAGGCGGCCATATCTCCGGTCAGTCAGTCAGGCGATCACTCGTGACCGAGTAAGATTGTCTTCCAGGATAAAAAAAAGAAAGAAAAGAAAGAAAGAAAATTTACAAAAAGGAGATTTTAAAAGGAGGAAAATTCTAAAGAAAATTGTGTAGACTCTAGCGATGGGTCCGTAAGTGACTGTGGAGGCTAATTCTAGACCCACACAGCTTCCCACAGCGAGGACACAGGTTACCAGATGGAAGATGGTCTTGTAAAGGATTCATTTGACGTGCTTTTTGCTTAGCACGTTTCTCCCTTTCACCTTGCACTCGAGCTTCTTCAAAGTCCATAGAGCCTTTGTGAAAGGCCAACCTCCAGTTAGATCGTTCATGGGCCAGAGCTTCCCAGTTTTTGATGTTTATATTGCATTTTTTTAGATTAGCCTTTAGAACTTCTTTAAACCTCTTATATTGACCACCGGTATTCCGCTTTCCATCCTTGAGTTGGGAATAAAGTAACTGCTTTGGGAGACGGCAGTCAGGCATTCAAACAACATGACCGGTCCACTGAAGTTGGCGTTGAAGGGATCATTTTTTCAATGCTAGTAGTCTTTGCTTCTTCCAGTACACTGACATTTGTTCGCCTATCTTCCCAAGTAATTCGCAGGATTTTCCGGAGGCAACGTTGATGAAATCTTTCAAGGAGGTGGAAGTGACGTTTATAGATAGTCCATGTTTCGCAGGCATACAATAAAGTTGCTAATACAATGGCTTCATAAACCAGTGTCTTCCTATCACTAGGCGGCCATATCTCAGGTCAAAAGGGCTAGTGGCCACGTACCTCTGTGGCTTGGTTCCTGGTGTTGTTTTATCTAGAACCACTGCCTTCACCACCACCGCCCCCTTTCTGTAACTTACTTGATCTTGACTTGTTGCACAGTATGGTCTGTATCGTGTAGTGGGTGGGAGCTCAGAACCTTTGCAAGTTTTAAAGGCCTTCTCTGGGATATAGTCAAGAGTTTTACATTACAAATAAGTTTCTTTTAAGGGTATTACAGTAGATTTCAGTGCCTTAGCTGTAACTGTGGAATGGTTATCTGCGCGGGACAATAGGTGTCCTGTGCACAGTCATGCCTTTCGGCATGCCAAGCAGTACAGAGACCTACTGAATTGTTTATAGTTCCTCCGTGGCCCAGTACAGATGAGATGTAGCTTGGGGGGGGGCGGGGGGGGTTCAGGCACAAACCATAGTTTGCTGGTTTGGGTGCAACAGCAAACTACAGTTTGATCAAACCAGAAAGTAACTAATGGAGTCAGCATGTGGGGAGAAGGGAGCTCATGAGCTTAGGGCCAAACAAGGGATGCTTCCCCTAATGGGTCTGTCTGTAGGTTTTTCCTAACAGAGCCAGTAAGAGCTTGGGAAGGGCGGGTTGGTAATTTTTTTACTGGAATCGCACTGGGGGAGGAGAAGGTTAACCCAGCCTTCTCCAACCTGCCAGCTCTGCTGGCTGGGGGGGATTATGAGCATTGTCGTTCAACACATCTGGAGGGTTCCAGGCTGGGGAAGCCTGGATTTAACCTTCCTTCTGCTAGCAATGTGGTCCTAAGCAAAATCCTCACGCCCACCCCCCTCGGCTGCTACTTGCTGAAATGTAAATAAATGGGAGATCCCATCACGGATCTCAGATGTGTTGTCTAGTTTAGCCCTGAAAGAATATGAAGCCGTGCACGCACACGCACGTTTTCCTGGTCGCTCCAGAAAGTTCATTTCAGTGGCCACTGCCGGAACTTCCGTGCCCCGAAAGAGTTCCAGTGTGATCTTTCCGATGCAGCTGCTGATTTATGGTACCGGGGTGAAATCCTAGTTGGCCTTGTGTTTTCCTTGGGCAGGCGTCTACCTGCTTTCCTGGGCAGGGTTTCGTTATCTGGCGGTGCTCCAAGGGCTCCGAGATCACCCAAGAAAGAGCAACCAGGGCAGGGCCCGCGGGCGACTGCCAAATTTGGAGCCGCCTCGGACACCGGGTCAGCGTGCTTAAGGCTTAAGCCTTCCTGTCTGCACAGCGAAGTGACGCGAGGACAGTCACATTCTGCCGCCTCCCGTTGTTGTTAAGCAGTGTGACCTTCAGGAGACACAACGCCTAAATAGGATCGGCCAAATTAGAGGTGGTCCGTGGCGAGGCAAACCTTTCCGGGTCAGCTTTGTGCCTGCTCCAGAACTTGGCTCAGGGATTGAGTTCCCAGGGTGAGGTTTTTGTGAAGGATGCTTTATCATTTTTAAACTGGCACTTGGGTAGTGCCTTACTGGTCCAAAAGGGGCCATTTCCTCCCACAAAATTGTGTGCATCTGTCTGTCCAGGAGAATAATGATTAGGAACTGAGGCCTCCACGATGGGGCACACGCACCCCGCCCCTGAACAGTGAATGGAACAAGAAAAGGATCAGTGGTTCTGGCACATTTGAGTCTTAATAGGTCCTATACTTCCCAGAGAACAAGGTACAGAGCAGGCAACAGGTGTGGCAGAGAACGAGAGAGGAAAACGGCTGGAGCTTTTCTTTGGCACAGGTGTGCAACACAAAAGTGAATAGAAAAGATGAGATTGTATGGACAAGCCGGTGTTTACCCAGGGCACGTGAGTGATCTTTGAGTCAAAAGAAGATGAATGGGTTTAGACAGGAAGCAGATGAAATGGGTTGCAAACTGCCTGAAGGGATCAGGTTGGATGAGTGTAGCACACATTTTGCTCCTGTATCGTGAGGTGTGGCTCGCTTATTTGAGTAATCTGGAGCAATCTTCTTTCGTAGGTAGTTTGGGAATGGGCACACCTGGGTTGCCTCCGCACCCTGCTTGTGGCATCGCGTTTTCCAGATTTCATGGGTCTGTGCATCCTGGTGCATTAAGTACATGGCTATGTTGCCTGTGTTAGTTGCGTGTGACCCAAAATAACACCCGCGCTTGCACTTGGCCCATCAGCTGGCTTCCCATATACCAGTGTTTCTCAACCTTGGGTCCCCAGATGTTTTTGGCCTACAACTCCCAGCATGCCCCAGCCAGCATAGCTGGCTGGGGCATGCTGGGAGTTGTAGGCCAAAAACATCTGGGGACCCAAGGTTGAGAAACACTGCCATATACCAAAGGTTCCCTGCCTGGCTGCTTGGAGGCCATTTTTCTTTGCCCCCAGGCAACCAACTGGCTAAGGTGTTGTGGGTCCGATATTTAGAGGACCTTGCTGTTTGGAGCAGGAAGACTTGGCCACGAGTCAAGGGTTTTGCTTGCAGCCACGATCTTACAGGCGGCCCTCCCTACCATCAGGGAGGCATGTCCCCCCGAGGTGAGAGACCTGGGCTTCCTGAATTCTGCTCTCCCCTCTCTTGCGGCATGTAGCTCACTTACGTACTTCAGTCACCTGGGGCCGGTTGCTCTGCAGATCCCTTTCTGCAGTGCACCCGCTCTCTGCTTGTGGCATGGATTGTATAAAACCTGTGGGGAAAGGGGCCTCGTGATGTGATATTTCTCCCTTTTTTAGGCAGAGGCTTGGTCCCTTCTCACTCTCTGGTGCATTGTCAAGTCAGTGCAGCCATTGTCGTGTGCCTCCAGGACCCCGGTGCGAAGGGTCGGCATAGCCGGGCACCTGCCAAGGGCCCACATCCCAGCAGGGGCCCACTGACAAAGAGTCCCCTGGACTTGCTCCTCCTCCTCCTCCTCACTGTTGGAACCTGCTTGTTCGCCTGCTCTCGCTCTGGCCCAGACAGCGGTGGTGATGATGATGAGGAGCAGGAGCAGGAGTAGGAGCAGGAGCAGGAGCAGGAGCAGGAGATGCCCCTGCCTACTTTGTCACTGGCTCTGTGCCTGCCAAGCAAGCAGGTGGTAGCAATGACTGGAAAGAGGGTGAGAGGAGAGAGGGGGCCCCCATCGAGGGGGCCTTGCCCGAAGGCCCTCAGAAACCTGCAGCCAGGACTCCGTGCCTCATTCAGCCTTCACGCTGGCCACTGTGGGTTGCTGCTTTCAATCAGCCCGAGCTAAACTAACCCCCTCCCCTCTCTTTGTCTCCGCAGGGCTTGTCCAGATCCCCGTGAGCATGTACCAGACAGTGGTGACCAGCCTCGCGCAGGGGAACGGCCCCGTTCAGGTCGCCATGGCGCCCGTGGCCGCGCGGATCACAGACAGCACCGTCACCATGGACGGCCAGGCGGTGGAAGTCGTGACGCTGGAACAGTGATGGTGGCAGAGCGGCAGGATCATGACGCTGCAGCTTCCTCCTTTCTTGTACAGGGAAAAAAAAGATATCCGACGCCTCTCCGGAGATGCAATCAGGTGGCATTTTGAGTCTCGCAGCTTTGGAAGCAAAACGTTTTGTTAACAAAAAGGAAAAAGAGAGAGAGAGAGAGAGAGCGCGCGCGCGAAAGGGCGTGTGTCAGAGCCTTTGTGGCACCCCTCTGATCTGGCAGGAGGGTGCGAAGGCCGCTCTGGGGCAGGTCAAGCTGAGCCTTCCTCTCCTTCCTTGCATGGACCGTCCTTTATGAAAGCCAGGGCGAGAGGTGGAGAGGTTTGTGGCCCTCTCTTCTTGCAGGTGGGGCTCCCCACAGGCTTTCATTGCTCCATTCCTGCAGAGGCTCACGGCGCCAGGCTCTTCTGCCAGCCTCGTGGCGAGAATTCGGTGTCATTTTAACATGGACATAAATTTGGGGAGAGAGAAAGAGAGAGTTTTGAAGACTCGATCTGGAAAAGACTTTTTTTTCCCCCCCTTGAGGTGGCGTTAAAAGAATAAGGATCTCCTGGAGGAGACTCTTGAGGCCTGTGATCCATTGGTTCTGGGTCCCCATCAGGAAAGGAGGGGCCTGCCTTCCACGGTTCTTCGGTGACCTGTTGGAGCAGATCCCCATCCCACTTGCTTCTTTTTTCAAGTCCATGCTTGAACCCCCCCAAACCCCCCCCACACACACACACTCAGCCCTTCCCTCCCCCCCCCCCCGATCAATTTTTGCTTGCATCCCTGGCAATGACAGGTTCAGAAGGGACACAGGACACACGGCCTGGGCAGAGAACCGCTCAAAGCCCCATTTCCCCCCCCAGGAGGCGGCCTGTACAGACCACCTTGAGCCCGCCGTGCTTCACAAACTGGCCCGGCAAAGGCGCATCCCTTCCCGTCACCGAGGCCTCTGCGTCCTTGCCTGCGTCTCATCCTTGGCTGTCGGGAGCCCGGTCCCACCTGCTGCTGCCTTTGCTGCACATGGGCACGCGTCGCGGCGTGCACAAGTCTCATAACAGAGACCGTAGCAAACGGCGGGTGGGGGGGGGAGCACCAGCAGTCACTGTGCCCAGCAGGTGAACAGAGGCAGGTGACGGCCCACGGGGCGGTGGGTGGGAGGGCCAGCGGTCCCGTCCTGCAGCTCAATTGGACAGCCCTGTCCGAAGGCATTTCCGGAAGCTGATTTTTTTACTCGACCCACATAGGTTGGGACTTCCTTCTGCCCCCAAGTAAAGAAAATGTCATTCCTTTACAGATGAATTCTGCCTGTTTTCTCCTGGAATAGTACACGGTATTTAATTTCGTTCTTATTTTATTTTACACGTGATGCCACGCACCAAACCTCTCCACGTCCATCTCGGCCTTTCAAGGCAAGGTTTCTTTTTCTTCCTTCCCTCCCCTCCCCCCCTCCCCCCCAGATTTGTGCATTTACCTGGCTTTTTAAAATGGGAAGTCTCAACAGTTCTTTGTATACATTCTTTCCCTGCTGGATTTATTTGAGGGGAAGGAATCCTTCCCACAGAAACAAGACCCAGGTCTCCAATTTAATTTTTCAATTTTAAAATATTTTTTTATTGTCGTTGTGAAGACGTCAGGTGTGGCTCTACGGTCGGTGTTCCTTTTTTGGCAACAGAATAACGTTCTAATAGACTGATAAAATTATTCCCCTGAGACCCAAAGAAAAACAATCCTCGTTTCCACCCCAGCCCCCTAGCAGAGCATGGAAGTATGTGTTGTTTCCCCTAATTCTGTCTATTGCCTCATTCAATAAATTGTTACAGATGTGTCCATAACATGCTGCTGTTGGAGTCTTCTCTCCGTTCTGCAACAAAACACAGCTTAATCATGGGTTTTGTTTGTCTCGTTTAGAACCCAGATCGTCTGTGTGCGTGTGTGCACACACGAGCTCTTGTAAAGCCAGTTTCTGGTCCTCAAGGGTTGGCAAGATACATTTGACAACATGGGAGCAATCAAGCTGAGCTACATGGAGCACTCCCCTGTGTGAGCAACGGCTTCCCATTCACTTCAGGATTGAAACATCTAGGACTTTCTGTGTCTACCAGAACCCACATAGTTGGGGCTAATGTCACCGGAAGCCTGGAGTTCAGTGGGTGGGATGTTTATTCCTTGCTTGTCCCACCCTCAGCGCCTCTGGTTGCACTCTCATCACATGCCCAACCCTACCCTTCTTTCCCACCTTCCCTCTCATACCATCACCCTGTACCTTCCTCTGAGAGCATGGTCTCCTGTGTCTTTAAGAAACAGGAGGTGTTAGACTGTACCGGTTCAGTCCTTGGCATCTTGGAGAAGGATCTTGGAATTGTTGTAGATCACAAGCTGAATATGAGCCGGCAATGTGATGTGGCTGCAAAAAAGGCAAATGCTATTTTGGGCTGCATTAATAGAAGTATAGCTTCCAAATCGCGGGAAGTGCTAGTTCCCCTCTACTCAGCACTGGTTAGGCCTCATATTGAGTACTGTGTCCAGTTCTGGGCACCACACTTTAAGAAGAGTGTAGACAAACTGAAAAGGTTTCAGAGGGGGGCAACAAAGATGATCAGGGGACTGGAAACAAGGCCCTATGAGGAGAGACTGAAGGAACTGGGCATGTTTAGCCTTCAGAAGAGAAGACTGAGGAGAGATATGATAGCATTCTTCACGTACTTGAAAGGTTGTCACACAGAGGAGGGCCAGGATCTCTTCTCAATCATCCCAGTTTGCAGGACACGGAATAATGGGCTCAAGTTACAGGAACCCAGATTCCACCTGAACATCAGGAAAAAATTCCTGACTGTTAGAGCAATACGCCAATGGAACCAACCACCTAGAGAGGTGGTGGGCTCTCCCACACTGGAGGTATTCAAGGTGCAGCTGGACAGCCATCTGTCAGGGATGCTTTGACTTGGATTCCTGCATTGAGCAGGGGGTTGGACTCGATGGCCTTATGGGCCCCTTCCAACTCTACTATTCTATGATTCTATGATCTCTGACTTCAAGGGGTTTGCATGCAGGAGAGCTAAGAAAGACCTCTGCCTGAGGCCTGGAGTAGACACCATCCACCAATGTAGGCCGCACTGGACTAGGTGACCCCGTGGTCCAGCTCTGGGTAAGGCAGCTCAGAGACAGATCTTTGCTTTGATCCAGCGTGGTGTTTCTCATGTTCTTGCTCAGAATAAAGGTCGGAGGAAGCGGATGGTAAATGTATCTGCATCTCTGGTATGAATTTGTGTAATTTGAGCACAGAGCATAGCCTTCAGTTTCTAGGCACAAAATTAAGAGTTTGGGAAAGGGAGGCATTTTAGGGTTATACCTAGAGTTCACGCTGTACTTTATTTCAACCCCCGAGGTCACCTAGCAGTTCCCAACTACATGGGCACAAGTAACAAGAGAAGCTCGTGGGACGGGGTTACCGATGCTGCTTCAGTCGCCCTGCACTTTTTCTTAATGCCTCCCAGACTTGGGTGCGAAGAGAAGAGAAGACTGTCGGATGTCCTCATCTGTTCATACTTTGCTCCAAAGGTCTTTATGGTCTCATTCTCCAGAAGCCCCAGAAACATACTGAACGGGGGGGGGGGGGGGGATAAAATGGAACTGGGAGCCCCACAGGAAAAATGTCGAGAAGTGGTGATTTTTGAGGTGACGGGAGGGGTGTGTGACTCGGGTTCAGTCCGTGGCATCTCCAGTTCAAGGGACCTTTCATAGAAGTCTTTCATAGATCATAGAGTTGGAAGGAGCCTACAAGGCTATCGAGTCCAACCCCCTGCTCAATGCAGGAAACTAGAGGAGGGGGTCTCCCATCCAAGTAACAACCAGGCTTGACCCTGCTTAGCTTTCCACGCTCAAACAAGCTCAAGGAGCGAGGTTGGAAAATACCAGAGTAGACAACGCTGGGCGAGGTGAACTGGTACTCTTGACAGAATGGGAGCGCAGGAAGCCGCCCTATACCAGGTCAGACGTTTGTCCATCTTGCCCAGTGTTCTCTGCTCCAGCCTTGCCCAACCGAGCGCCCTTCAGACGTGTGGGACTACAACTCCCAGCCTACCCCAGCCGGTCTACTCGTTGGCAACCTGCTCCCCCAGGTTCTCGGGCAGAGAAGGTCCTTACTATATTTTCACCTGCTGCCGGAGCCTTTTGACTGCAGAGGCCGGGAGATTGAACCTGGGACCTCCCGCATGCCAGGAAGATGCTGCGCCGCCGAGCTGTGCTCGCTCCCCTTCCCTCTTCGCCTGCCGCTCTTTCCTCTTGCTCCCGCCTAGGCCCGGTTCCTTGCGGCGCGTGAAAATACAGGCGGAGGTTGTGAGGAAGGATTACCTAGGCGGTGGCAGCTGCCAGCAGGGCTCCCCACAGGAGGACCGTGACCTTCTCATTAAGACACGATTAGCCGGGATTAAGGGGGCCAGCTGAGATCCAATTGAGCAGAAAGGGCTGGTGGGGGTTGAGAGCCGGTGTTCCTCAAGAGCCAGCTACCTGTCTAGAGCAGTGTTCTCCAACCTCGGGTCCCCAGATGTTTTTGGCCTACAACTCCCAGCATGCCCCAGCCAGCTATGCTGGCTGGGGCATGCTGGGAGTTGTAGGCCAAAAACACCTGGGGACCCGAGGTTGGAGAACACTGCTCTAGAGAGTAGCAGCCCTGTATTCCTCCTCACAAGGAACATCAGAAGGCTGTGTTATATACACATCAGACCGTTTGTGCATCTGTCCCCGTATTCCCAACACTGACTGGCAGCAATGGCTCTCCAGGATTTGAGGCCGGATTCTTTCCTAGCCTTGCCTGGAGATGTCGGGTCCTGAACCGGGCACCTTGTGCAAGCAAGTGTTTGACCCCTGAGCCATTGCAGGGGGGGGGGGCTGTGAAGGATGCCTTTGAGTCACAGTTTGGTATTGCAAATCATCATTCATCACCCTCGGTGAAAAGGGATGGCTTCCTTGAAATGGTGGCTCGTTGTGGTTGGGCTAACACGGGCCCCCAACCCTTTTGGGCCCGTAGGCACTGTTTGAATTTTAAGAGTTGTGGGCCCTCTCACAAGATGGCTGCCGTGGGGTGGGGCCTGCCCGTTCATTAAAATGGCTGCCGAGGTGGGCGTGGCCGGTCACAAAACACTCATTTCGCAGAAGGCAAATTGGTGAGGCTAAAAGAAGACTTATCTTCTCCGGGAACCTAAGTAGAAGGCACAGGTGGCGGCTGAGTTCCAAAACACAAAGGCGCTCTTTTGAACCCCAAGCCCTTTCGCCTTGCAGCACGCCAGCTCTCCAGTTTTTTTGTTTTTTTAAAAAATTGTAATTAAAAACTTAAGAAGAAAGTTAAAAGTTCCAGAGAGGGAGGGAGCCTGGCAGAAGCAAAGAGAGATGTCTGCAGGCACATTGGGGCTCACGGGCACCACTTTAGGGACCCCAGGGCTAACGTTTGTGGTTCCAGCCCTTTGCGGGTTGTGAGAAGAACTGGACTTGCCAGAAACTTTGCTTCTAATCGAGCAGCATGTTTTTTTGCAGGGTACGTGGGCCGCACCCCTTCCTCCACCGCACCACCCACCTCACTCGGGGGCCCCGCTCTTCTTTCCCTTCGTGATGACTCGGTACACACTCCTGAGAGCAGGACCGGTGCAAGGCAGTTTGGTGCCCTAGGCAAGATCAGATATTTAGCGCCCCCCTTCCCACTTGAGAGCGCTGTATTTTTTTTTTCAAGGCATTTCTGGCGCCCCCTTTAGCCCTGCGCCCTAGGCAGCTGCCTAGTTGGCCTAATGGTAGCACCGGCCCTGCCTGAGAGGGGGAAGCATCACCTAGACCCCCCCTGGTCGGGAACTAGTTTTACGGCAGGCCTATTGAGGGGATAGAACAGAGTGCACCAAACTCCAGAGTTGCCCGCTGTCAAGTCCCACGGGGACACAGCCGGTGGGCCTTCCCCACACCTTGCTGAAGCAGGCGGAACCCCTCGGGCTAGACTTGATCCAGGGGCGGCTGCCTGCCACATGCTTCCCCCTAATATAGAACCGTGGATTCAGTGGGGGGGGGGAGGCAGCCGGCTGGCCGTTCCAACCCCTTGCATGTTGCAGAGCGGGGGACCCGCGGGCCATGAACTCCGATGACAGCTTTGCCTTGGGAGAACTCCCAAGGCACGTCAAGTTCCTCCACCACCTCCCCGGGGCAGTCTGCCCCATGGCTGCTGGGCTGACCGGATGGATGGAACATTTCCCTTTGCCCCAAATCGGCATTGCTGTGACTTAAAAGCACAGCTCTGTTCTAGGAGGACAGGATCAGTCCCATCTCTCCCACCCTTCTGATGCCCTCCTAAACTCTGGGCAAGCCAGGCAAAGCAGCTTTGTCCTTGGATCCATCAAACTCAATGTTGTCCACTGTGTTTATTGTTTATTTATTATTTACATTTATTTATCGCCCATCTGGCTGGCAAACCGGCCACCCCGGGGCGATGTACGGTACATCAGATAAAAACAGGATAAAATACATTTAAAACAGGATAAAATTTTAAAATCTTAGCCCACCCCATATTCCCACCTGAACAACCCAAGTTTTTAGTGAGCGGCGGAAGCTCAGCAGAGAGGGCCCATGGCGGAGGTCACTCGGGAGAGAGTTCCACAGCATGGGGGCCGCCACAGAAAAGGCCCTCTTCCTAGTCCCCACCAGTCTAGCTGCTCTGGCTGAAGGGACAAGGAGAAGGCCGTCTGTGGCAGATCTTGTTGAGCGGCCTACTTGGTGTTGTCTGCTCTACTGGAGAACCCTTCAGCCCTTCTGGGGACTGAACCTGGAATTTCTGCTGGCAGGGCGGGAGCTCTACCCGTGAACTATGGACCCTTGATGTCCTTCTTTAATCTTTCCACATCAGGCTGAACATACCCAGTTCCTCCAGTTCTGCCCTTTTATTTCTTTTATTAGGATATTTTCCCAGTTTGTCTGCCGCCATCCTGAAACTTAACACATACCATCATAAATGGGGCGGTTTTGTTAGTGCAGCGTAGAGACCAAAAGAGTGAGCTCTGATCCAGGGAATCCGCTGGTTCAAATCTTGCTATGGGCCATCGAGTCAGCCTGGGGTGAGCCGTTTCCTTTCAGCCGTGGCTTCCCTCCCCACCCACCCCACCGAAATCTGTTAAGCAGAGATCATAAACACAACCAATCATTTATACAGCAGCCATTTGCAAACTGTTTAGTGATCTTTATTGGTATTGCCCTCACAACAGCCCTGTGAGGTAGGCTGCTAATGATTCCCCTCTTATATGGGAGTTAAAAGAGTGATTAGCCCAGTGTTACATAATTCCAGGACCGCAGGAAGACAAACTTGGGCCTTCTAGAGCAGAAGCAAGTTCTCTAAACCAGTGTTCTCCAACCTTGGGTCCCCAGATGGCTGGGGCATGCTGGGAGTTGTAGGCCAAAAACATCTGGGGACCCAAGGTTGGAGAACACTGCTCTAAACACTGGATGGCACTGATTCTTAGAAATGGCATTGTGGAAATGTCGGTACTGTATCTAGCCAAAGATTCCTTTTGGAAGGTATTATTGCTTGCACTGCTCAGATACCATTAGGAAAACGGAGGACTCGGGGGAAAGGTCTGGCTGGGCCGGGCCCTGTGTTGACCTGGCAGGATTGTGCCCCCTCTGATCCTTTGCCCCGTACCGGTTGCTGCCCTTCAGTGTTGAACCAAAGTCGTGGTCAATGTCGCTGACAGGTAAAATGTTGAAAATTGCTTGTTTCCTCAAGGGAGGATGTTTAAAAGTCACCCTTTCCACCCTGGTGCCCTCTAGATGTGCTGTATTGCAAGTCGCATCGTCCCCATGGCCCTGGGTATGACCGGACTTGCCATCCAGCACATCTGTAGGGGCACCAGGTGCCATAAAGCCGGCTTCGAATGTTGGATTCAAGCTGGCGAGACTCAAGATTCGAATCATTACTCGGGCATGAGTTCCACTGTGTGGCCTGCAGCCTAACCTACCTCACAAGGTTGTTGCAGTGATAAAATAGTGTGGGGTTGGGTGACCACATACATTGCCTTGAGTTCCCTGCTTGGTTGGTTTTCCTGAAACTGGGAAACCACAAATTCATGGAGGATCAGGCTACCCATGGCTACTAGTCCTGCTGGCTATATGCTACCTCCAGTATCAGAGGCAGGATGCCTATGTACACCAGTTGCTGGGGAACATGGGTGAGAGGGTGCCGTTGCACTCATGTCCTGTTCGTGGGTTTCCTAGAGGCTGGTTAGCCACTGTGTGAGAACAGGATGATGGGCGAGATAGACCCTTGGTCTGACCCATCAGGGCTCTTCTTACATTCGTTTGATAAGTCCTCAAACCCCTTTCCCTGCCAATTTCCTGATCATAGGGTTTGGTTTCAAAAAAAAAGACTGCCCCTCTCTAGGTGGGGCCATGGCAGAATCAGGAGATGGAACCTGGCAGAATTTGGAGTGTGGTGTTTTTTTACGAGCATGGGCCTGGAAGGTCATGGGTGGAGCCTCGGAGAAGGACCGGTGTCAAGGGTAGGCTTGGTCGGGCACTGGTCAGGGGCCCACTGACTAGACGCCCCGGACTTGTTCCTCTTCAACCTGCTTGTCCACCTGCCGCTTGCTCTGGTCCAGACAGTGGTGGTGGAATCATCCATCCCTAAATTTGCTAGCTACTACGGCTCGGAAGCGACAACTTGTGCACGGTGCTGCTGACCACGGGAAGGCGAGAGAACGTTTTCAGCCATTCTGTGGCAATCCCACACACTGGATGCAGGAAGTCCCAGGGCCCCGACGGTGCTGATCTGTTCGTCTTGTTGGCCCCAGGCCCGGAAGAGCCTTAAAAATCAGCACTAGCGTCCTGAATCCGTAACGTCAGAGACTGCCTTTGCTGCCTGCACGCTCCCGTACAATAGTTGCGATCCTCCGGCCAGGCTGGGCTCTGTGTGCCCTCACTGCACACGGTCAGCTCCTCCATTGCTCGGAGCAGGGACCTTCACTGCAATTGCTCGGCCGGATGGGGTCCACCTATCCGATATTGGCAATGATATGTTTATTGGAGATCTGCGAAGGGCCCTGCTCGCTCTTTTATCGTGCAGGTGGGGGGGATTCGACTAAGCGATAGCTTGTCTCCCCCTGTGGCGGGAAGTGCGGGTTTAGGCAGGAACAATTAGGGTTATGGTGATCATCCAGTGGCACCTTTCAAGGTGACTGACGTTTACCCAAGGCTGCCCTCGCCAACGCCAGGAGGCTTGGCACGAGGGAGATTGGGACGCCTTTGGGGTTTTACCTTTCTCACCTACTTTGGGAGCCTGGAGGCGCCAAAGTAAGGTGACGATGGTAAGGCCCTCCAGCTCCACATGGAGGGCAACTGGCCGGTGGCGGGCCATCCCGCCTCCGGTTCAGTTAGGATGCATTCGCCAAATATTGGTCTTTTTTCCCGGCCAAGGGCCGGGCTAGGTTAGAACCGCACTTCACCCTTCACAGATCTTCAATTCAATAAATGTGGCCCTGATTTGAAACCATATACCCTGTGTCTGCCTCTTCTTTATCTCGCCTTTACACGCGCAAAGAACTTCCAATGGCCCCTACGTGGGAGCAGGGAGAAGGCTTGCGCGTGGGGGAGGAGAGAGGAGGCAGGCACCTGGTCAGGTGGGTCACGAGAAATGAGCCAATGGCTCAAAAGGGTGGGGACCCAGGTAAGAGCTTATTTAAGCTCCTGGGTTTCCCGCCTTCAGTCTCTTTGCTCCTGTTTTCCAGCTCCCTCCACTCCCACCCTCTGAGCAGTGTAGGCTCCTCTGAGACTGTGGGATGATCTTGGGAAGGTGGTCAGGCTTTCCTGTTAACACCTGAACAGGCAGGCACGCAGCTCACCGGGTCACCCACACTATGGTGGTGAGATGCACCAATGCACCATATTTCTATTTCAGCTATAGGAATTATTTCTAAATTGACATCTATACATATAAGTCGGCATGTGCAAATTGCTGCCCTTTCTATCCTCTTCCTTTGTTATGCATTTCCTCTGTTGGGGTGATTCACAAGCTGCCACCTGCTTCCTACGGGGCCCCTCCTCAGATCCCACCTTTTCCTCGTGGCCTTTGACTTTAAGCCTCCTTAAAGTTAACAAGCTTTTAAGAATTCATAGCGGCATTTCCCCCCCAAACTGCCTGTTTTAGGTTGTAGGCTGCTGGAGAACAGGGTACGTATGTCGCCAATGGAACTCTGTAAGGTGCCGTGATGATGCAGCACAAATAATAATTATTAATCATTATCATTTATTATTGCTATAACCTAGGGTGTTCAAAAATGGTTTAACTGCATTTGTTTGTCAACTGTTTTGAGTTCAGGAAAAGCCGTCTATAAATCTTTTTAAATAAGTGCCTGCCAGAATATGGCTTTTCCTACTAGTGCTGGTAAAATGCAGGTTGCTTGGCAACCCTGTCCAATTCACATCTTGCACCGTAAGCCTCGCCGCCCAAGCACCCTCCCCGTTCCGTCCAGTCCTTGCTCAGTGTACCCCCACCCACCCACCCCACGTCAGCTGTGAATCTGAAATTATTTTTAAGTGCTGACAGCCTTCGGCCCTAATCCAGTCCTCATCCAATATCCAAACAGCTTATTCTGAAAACACCGCCGTCAGCCGGCCGTGGCCTACATTTTGCTTTCGGTAAACAGGAATTCGCATTAGCGCCTTACCTGCTGCAGTGAAGGGCATAGGGAGGGGGGGAAACAGAGAGAGAGAGAGAGAGAGAGCACGATGCCACAAGGGGTGCGTCTTACAAAGTGGGGGAAATGGAAGAAGCAGTACAAGGAAGAAATGGGCGGGATTCTTTGGGAAGAGGGGCAGACAGGAGAGGGGTGCAAAAGCCTCGTTATGCAAGAGACTCCTCTCTTCTTAATCTGCTTGGTTGATATGTTTCTCCCCCCCCCCCCCCATGCATCTGGAATTAGATTTTATAGCATTTAGATGGTGCTTTATGTTACAAGATGCTTGTGACGGGGTGGACGGGCGAAAGGCAGGGTATTAATCTGCAAAGAAATCAGAATGCTTTCCAGTGGCCTGGACCGGGACTGCCGTCCAGCAAGGGCTGCTTAGCACCTCCCCATGGTTGGCAAAACCAGAATCTCTCCTGCCAAAATAAGAAGCAGGTCCAAGAATTTACTGTTTCCTGTCATGTGGCAGGGAGGGAGGAAGGAGATCTCCAGCAGAAGATGGTTTAATGTTTCTGCTGCCCCACCACCACCATCCTCCACTTAAAGAAGTCCCAATCCTTGAATTGTATGAGTGTAAATCAATTAGATCTGCATTTAAAAAGTTTTTTAAAAATCTGCTTTGTTTTGAAAGATGCCTGCCTGTTTCAGAAGAAGCCTCATCTGAGTAGAGGCATTTTCTCCTCTGTGGCAGCTGGGCTTTGCTGCCGACCAGTTTTGCTTGAGAAATCCTTTTCCTTTTTAAAAGGAAATCGAGCCACCTTTTTAAGCAACAGGCAGGGCAATCCTATGGCGACAGGAGAATCTAAGGCAGAGGAATTGCCAAATCCCAGAGCCCTCCTGAGCTTGCACTCGCAGACTCCCCCTTTTTACTGTTAGGGAAAGCAGCGTCTGTAACGGCCAGAGGCTTGCGACCGCAAACTTCCTCTGCCCGTAGGTTTCCCACTCTGGCCTACCCTATGACCTCCGGGATGCCCTTCCAGGGACCTTAGGACTGCAGCCTAAAATATTTTAATTGCGAAGTCAAATCAATTAAATCAGGGGTCCCCCAACGTTTTTGGGTCACTGGGCACATTTGGGATTTTGAGAGCGTTGTGGGTGCACACGCACAAAATGGCTGCCGGGGACATCTTGCCCTGCCCATTCATAAAACGGCTAACAGTGGTGAGCACAACCGGTCGCAAAACACCCATTTCCCAGAAGGCAAAACGGGTGAGACCGAAAGAAAAGTAACTTGGCTCAAGAACCCAATTACAAGGCAGAGGTGGGGTCAGAGCTCCCAAAACACAAAACCACTTTTGAACCTAAATCAAGATGGCGCTGCCTCCCAATTATTAATCCTGCCCCCCAAACATAATAAAACAACAATCAGGAGATGCAGGCAGCCTGGCAGTCGCCAAGAGAAGTGCCTGTGGGGACATTGGTGCTCCTGGGCACCACGTTGGAGATCCCACAATTAAATAGAGCAAATGCTGCAACCCTAGACTTTTTTTTTTTTTACTTTTTTTTTTTAAGTCCACATACACACAGAGCTGGTGATAAGTTATAGCTGACCAGAGCTGCTTCCAGACAGGTGGCTTTTAGCGTTAACTAATCGTTATTCTACAAGTGAGAAGGATCTTGGAATTGTGGTAGATCACAAACTGAATATGAGCCTATGATTCTATGATTCTTCTGCTGTAAGCTACCTTTGGAATTGCAAGTGTCTTTCCACGGTTAGGCAGGCATTGCACTTTTTTGCACATAGAAATCATAGAAATCATAGAAAAGTAGAGTTGGAAGGGGCCTACAAGGCCATCGAGTCCAACCCCCTGCTCAATGCAGGAATCCAGGTCAAAGCATCCCTGACAGATGGCTGTCCAGCTGCACCTTGAATGCCTCCAGAGTGGGAGAGCCCACCACCTCCCTAGGTAGTTGATTCCATTGTCTTATTGCTCTGACAGTCAGGAAATTTTTCCTGATGTTTAGGTGGAATCTGGCTTCCTGTAACTTGAGCCCATTATTCCGTGTCCTGCAAACTGGGATGAACGAGAAGAGATCTTTGCCCTCCTCTGTGTGACATCCCTTCAAATACTGGAAGAGTGCGATCATATCTCCCCTCAGTCTCCTCTTCTGAAGGCTAAACATGCCCAGTTCTTTCAGTCTCTCCTTATAGGGCCTTGTTTCCAGTCCCTTTATCATCCTTGTTGCCCTCCTCTGAACCCTCCTCTGAACCCTCTCCATGCATCTCCATTTGTTCCGTCTGCTGGGTGAGTGAGGGGCATGTGATGCCCTCTTAACGAAGCGCACCATTTCAGCAGTGTGTTTAATTTTTAATTTAAAAAAAATAAATAAATGTCCTGAAATGCTTTTGTGAGCTGGCACACAAACATCGTTGAGCTCTCTCTCCCACCACCACCACCACTGTGATGAGTGGTGTAGGGTCTCACCTGGCTGAATGAGTGGCCCCCCCACCTCTCTTTTGACTTTCAAAGATTGGCAGATATACGAGCAGCAGAACGGAATCAAAAAACCCCGCCCCCGTGAGACCTGTCCGTCTCTTTCTTGGCAGCTGCGCGTTCTTGCTTTTCCACCCTGGTGAGAGCCCACAGGGGTTCTGTTCAGTCCCCTTCCCGTGGGAGACACCTGTCGAAACCAGCTCCCGGATCACGTATAGTAATTTAATCCGTCAGCAGCCGCACAAGCAGGCGAGAAACCCAAATCTGCGGAAGGCCCAGGGATGCAGACACTTGCAAGTGAGGAGTTTTCCCCGTCTTGAGCGAGGAATCCATAACTTTGCCCTGCAGCAACTACATAAGTCGGGAACGTGAGGGAACCCCTGCAGGAGCACCGGAACGCAAATATGCCAGAGGGAAGGTATTCAAGGCATTCGCCTTCCATCTCCTCAACCGAATCAACCTTCTCCCAAAACCTATTCCTGCTGCTGTCGGTAAGGGGGGGAAATCAGCCTCTCTGTTTCAGCCTTCTCCAGCCTGGTGCCTCCCAGGTGTGTTGGACTGCAAGTCCCATCATTCCCAGCCATATCTGGAGGGCAGCAGGGCGGGGAAGGCCACTCTGTTTCATGGTGGCCTCCTCTCCCAATCCTCAGAAGCACAAATCAGTTAACGCTAAAAGACCCTGCGTGTGCACCGTTGCTCTGTAAATCTAACACATTAGGTAAATTGTATACATCTCTTGTCATGTCTCCCCACCCCCGCTTTCCCACCCCTTTTCTAAACTGAAAAGCCCCCAAACCTTGTAATCTTTCTTCACAGGGGTGTTTGTTGCTCCAGCCCTGTGATGATTTTGGTTGCCCTTTTCTGTACTTTTCCTAGCTCTATGCTGTCCTTTTTCAAGGTGCAGTGACCGAGATGCAGTTTTTCAAGGGTGTTTGCACCATAGATTTGTACAAGTAGGTGTGAGGCACAGACAGCTTCTATTTTATATTTAAAAAGCTAAGTTTCTAGTCTTCATGGGGAGAAACAGCTAACAACAGAGACAGTGGTTATTAAAGGCTCGAAATGTTCAGGGCATCGTGCCCCTGTGCCCTGCAGGTCTATAATCATCCTCTCTTCATGCCCTCCATCCCATAAATGCACCTTATTGCCAACATTTATAGACAACAAATTCAAGATGGCAGCCTCTGTCTCACTGAGGCATGCAGTCCTGAAGAAGGCAGTTTTAATTCTTCTCCTGCTTTAAAAAAAAATTAAAGTAAGTGTCTAGTCCTCATGGGGAGAAATAACAGCCTTGGCATGGAAAGACATCAGGGACCGACCTGCACCACCTTTACTCCCCTGAACACGGTGGGAATGTGCAATGCTCGAAGCACATGTAGCCCTGTGACCCTGAGCGGGCAGAGAATTTGGGAACTCACTTCTGGCTGGCCCTGCTCTCAGCCACTGACCGAGGGAGGCGTTTGCTAGCTGTTCCGTTCTCCTAGAAGCGTGACAACTGGTCAACTGGTGGCCCAGGAGGAGGTTGAGGCCACGGCGGCTTTGACCCTCAGGCGGTAGTTGGCAAGTCTAGAACCACCGGATCCTGATACCTCACCAGTGTGAGTTCTACCATTGCCAAACACAGCAAGAGAGAGAGAGAGACCCGGTTAGCGCTAAGAGGAACGATTGGAAAGAGAGCCAGCGGGACGCATCCTGCCCAATGCCATTTCGTTCGCAAAGGAGGGAAGAGACTGGCTCCGAGACGTCCGTGCTGCCTCTGCTCCTTTTCTCTTTGTTTCCTGTGCATCCAGATTCAAATTTGGTCTGATCCTTCCGCAGCAGGACGACCACGGGTCTGCTTGCCTGAAACAGAGAAGGAATATTTAACACACAATGGACTATGGCTAATAGGAAACATGTTATAGCCGCCTTCCTCAACCCGGTGCCTTCCAGATGTGTTCAACTACAACTCCCATCACCCCCGGCCAAAGCCACTGTTGGGAGCTGTAGTCCAACACATCTGGAGGGTGCCATGTTGGGGAAGGTTAATTTATAACCTCCCCCAATTTCCCAAAGTGGATTACCAGTAAGTCTCATCGCCACAAGCATCGGACCTGCCATGCTCGCTTCTGCGTCTAGAGTGCATGGGTGGCTTGCCACGCCATGCGCTTTTTAAGTTCCGTAGTATTTGACTCTGTTTGCGCGCAACGCTGGGCATTTTTCACACGGACATTTATTTTTGCATTGTACTTTCTCAGTTGCAATGCAGGCCCATCTCGAGAGACCTCACAGCGCCAGCAGGCAGGATATAGGTAAATTTTGAAATGAAATAAACTTAGAATGCATTTAAGTCCATACAGTAAAATCCCACAGAAGTTTTAACATCTCTTTTTGGGAATTAAAACACAGCGGGTTCCCGCGATCGTCTTTGTTTGACTGGTTTTTCAGATGCGTTTGGAGGTGGCCGTTTCCCTCCTCGGCCAGTATCCAAGGCCTGGTTCGGCCCACCGTTCTTTTCGAAAAGGCCTCCTCCGGGATCGCCAACGTCCCAGCTGCGTCAGAAGGGACTGAGGTGTTAACACTGCTGTACATTATCGTGGGTGCCATTAGGGAATAAACGGCAGCGCTTATTCCTCTTAAGCAAAAACAAAACAAGTTTGCGAATGAGGTTGTTTTCCTGTTGCATGCATGGCTGAAACAAAATGGCCTCCGTCTCTTGCGTTTCCTTCATGTGGAGCTGCCAGCCCATATCTCAACGGCCCTCCGCTACTCACTTCTCCCACCCTCTAGACTAGAGCAGTGTTCTCCAACCTTGGATCCCCAGATGTTTTTGGCCTACAACTCCCAGCATGCCCCAGCCAGCTGGCTGGGGCATGCTGGGAGTTGTAGGCCAAAAACATCTGGGGACCCAAGGTTGGAGAACACTGCTCTAGAACAGCTCTTGTTGCCCTTCAATGCTCTCTCAAAACACCTACATGGCGTTGCGTCTTTCACTTCCCCCTTCCAATCTCTTGCAAAAAGCCCTGCAAATCCTTTCATCAGGGCCGGCCCAAGATACTTTGTTGCCTGAGGTGGAGCAACAGAGGCTGCCCCCAAACCGCGGTGCATTTGTACCCAAATCCAAGTTAGTTTTTGTTCCTTTGCATGATACTGTGTTTCATTCGTTTAAATATTTGTATTTTAGTTTATATTTTTAACTCTTCTGGGGTATTTTAGTTTTTTAACTGCTTGCAATCCACTTAGAGAACATTAGAACACTTAGAGAACTTAGAGAACACTTAGAGAACAAACTGGGGAGAGGTAACGAGCGGGGTACCACAGGGCTCGGTCCTGGGCCCGGTGCTCTTCAACATTTTTATTAATGACTTGGATGAGGAGGTACAGGGAATGCTTATCAAATTTGCAGATGACACAAAGTTGGGTGGAACAGCTAATACTCTGGAAGACAGAAACAAAATTCAAAGTGACCTTGATAGGCTGGAGCGCTGGGCCGAAAACAACAGAATGAAATTTAATAGGGATAAATGCCAAGTGCTGCACCTAGGTAGAGGAAACCAAATGCAGAGTTACAGAATGGGGGACACTTGGCTCAACAATACTACAAGTGAGAAGGATCTTGGAATTGTGGTAGATCACAAACTGAATATGAGCCAGCAATGTGATGTGGCTGCAAAGAAGGCAAATGCGATTTTGGGCTGTATTAATAGAAGTATAGCTTCCAAATCGCGGGAAGTGATAATTCCCCTTT
This sequence comes from Shinisaurus crocodilurus, assembly GCA_021292165.1. Lineage (NCBI taxonomy): Eukaryota > Metazoa > Chordata > Lepidosauria > Squamata > Shinisauridae > Shinisaurus > Shinisaurus crocodilurus. Next base: position 29,864 of record JAHFWL010000029.1, read on the forward strand.
ACTCGGCACTGGTTAGGCCTCATCTTGAGTACTGCGTCCAGTTCTGGGCACCTCACTTTAAGAAGGACATAGACAAACTGGAGAGGGTTCAGAGGAGGGCAACAAGGATGATAAAGGGACTGGAAACAAGGCCCTATGAGGAGAGACTGAAAGAACTGGGCATGTTTAGCCTTCAGAAGAGGAGACTGAGGGGAGATATGATCGCACTCTTCCAGTATTTGAAGGGATGTCACACAGAGGAGGGCAAAGATCTCTTCTCGTTCATCCCAGTTTGCAGGACACGGAATAATGGGCTCAAGTTACAGGAACCTAGATTCCACCTAAACATCAGGAAAAATTTCCTGACTGTCAGAGCAATAAGACAATGGAATCAACTACCTAGGGAGGTGGTGGGCTCTCCCAGTCTGGAGGCATTCAAGGTGCAGCTGGACAGACATCTGTCAGAGATGCTTTGACCTGGATTCCTGCATTGAGCAGGGGGTTGGACTCGATGGCCTTGTAGGCCCCTTCCAACTCTACTTTTCTATGATTCTATGATTCTATGATTCTAGTTCTTGGGCAGATTATAAATTAAATAAGTACATGAAAGGGAAAGAAAATATGGGGCAGGAAATATCACAAGCGCCTCTCCCCATCACTGGCAATAAAAATACAACAACAAATTAAGGAAGCAATCCTATGCATATTTAGACAGGGGGGGAAAGGACTACAAGTCCCAGCATTCTCCAGCCAGCTGGCTGGGGGATGCTGGGAGTTGTAGCCCTTTTTTTTCCTGTCTAAACATGCATAGGATTGTACCCTAAATAACTAGCACTTTGCTGCCTTTTCATGACACCCCAAATCTGCTGCCCGAAACAGCTGCCTCACTCTGCTTAACGCTAGGGCCGGCCCTGCCTTTGGTTTACCTCTTTGGTCCTCATCTCCAAATGAAACAAAGCGTCAGTATGTGCAATTACACTCCACAGGCATACACACGTTTACTCCTTTTGACTCAAGCCTCTCCTTTCCCTCCTCTCCATCATCTTGACTCTGTGTCGACACTTACAGTATTTTTCCATGTATAAGACTATACTTTTTCCTAAAATCGCTAGACTAAAAATTGAGGGTCGTCTTATACACAGAAGTAAGCCAAGGAGAGAACCGTGCAGTTGCAAAACTGCCCAGTGGGGGGCGTCTTATACATGGGGGCGTCTTATAGACGGAAAAATACGGTAGATTGTAAGCGCCACAGGACAGAGATCTGCATTTTTACTGTGCCAGGTACGCTTAGTACAGGCATTACCGTTGGTGAGGTTTCTTCTGAAGAGGAATGTTTTTCAGGTAAGTGGCTCTGGGAACTTAGTTTTGAAAAGTGGGGTATAAAGAACTTTAAATAAATCTGGGTGTTGTTGTTTTTTCTAAATGCAAAGACCGGGTCCTGATCCAGCTGTAGTCACAGGCAACCATCCATCCATAAGAACTGGTGTTCCTGGGTTCGGACAGACATACATCCTCTTCTGTATCCACTTCAAAAGACTTATCCAGTCAGTTCAGCGTGATTCCGATGAGCACCACAAAGAAGATAGATGCTTGCAAAAGCCTTTGTTACATACACACATGTATACATTTGCTGGATCAGGGTGTGTGTAGCTTTCATCAAGAATGTCTAGATTCCATAGATTTCATAGATAGAGTTGGAAGGAGCCTACAAGGCTATCGAGTCCAACCCCCTGCTCAATGCAGGAAACTAGAGGAGGGGTCTCCCATCCAAGTAATAACCAGGCCTGACCCTGCTTAGCTTTCTGAAATAATGTTTGATGGTTGCATGCCAACTTTTTTTTTTTTTTTTTTTTAATACTGCTGTGCAAACTGCCTCTTCCTTTGTCAGCTTCAGCATGGCTGCCGGAGGCCATGCCCAGCCTCGGTTGCCCCTTGTGCCGGCGCGAAGTCAGCCACACGGGCTCCGACGCACTCCGCAGTCACAGCACGGAGCCACAGAGCTGCCACCGTGGAAGAGGCGGCGTCCGATTTGAAAGCTCGCCACGTCCCAGCTTTACTTTCGTCCTGGGCAGTTTTCCATTTCTTGAATGGTTCCTAAACAATACTTAAAGGGAGTTTCCCAAGAGCTGAGCAGCATGCTCAGTCAAAGCGAAGCACTTTGCAAGAGAGCTCCTCGGCAAGCGCCGCATCATCTCAGCTCATTTGCAAAGCAACTACCGTAAACTTTGCTAAACGGACAGCTCAGGTAAACCTAGAAGCTCAGGGTTAGGAAAGTGTCTTGAGTTAACTCCCGTCTGCTTCCCAGAAAATTACTTTCGAAACCTTGTGCTGAGAATTAGTAAACAGTAGAGTATTTAAAAATTAATTAATTACATTTACTATCCAGCATTGAAGGATTGCTAAAATAAAAAAATAAAATATGCCACCTTGTTGTTTTTCTTTGATCTAGAACGTTGGTCTGAGAAAATGGAAGTTATCTAAGATATCTAACCTACCCTAATATATAAACGTTTGAAACTGCCTGATATAGAACTGGATTGTGTAAAGTATGTGTCCTACTTGCTCAGCTATGGATCCTCTCTAAATTTGGGGAGTTCTTGTTTTTACTAGTATCATAAGCCGGCCTTCCCCAACCTAGTGCCATGCAGATATGCTGCACTACAACTCCCATCGCCCACAGCCAACATGGCCTCTGATCATATATACAGAGTGCATTTCCCTCCATACGGCGTAACCCACACATCTAGACCAGAGGAGGAGGAAGATGTGGAGATGATGGGACCTGTAGTCCAACACATCTGGGGGGGGGCGCCCAGTGGAGGAATGCTGTCACAGGCCAAAGTGGCAAAGAGAGGGCCTGTGGAGACTCATCTCTGAAAAAAAACATGTGGATTTATCTTCATGGGATTCCTGTGTCCCCAGCATCCCAAAAATATGTCGCCAACATGGAAGGCGAAAGAGCCAAATTGGTTTCTAGCTGATGCCGTTGGAAAGCTCCGCCAAGGATGTATCTAGGATAGCCCTCAGTGCTTCCATTAAACCCTCACTTTGCAGGTTTGTGGTTTTGCCAGCCGGTCGACCAAAAAAAAAAGGATGGGGTGGTTGAGCTATTACAGCAAACTTGACAGGAAGATCCGTGGGGGTTCAGTTCAATTTCCCCCTGCATCAAAATATTAAGAGCAATAAAGTGGAGAGGAGTTAATTGGGGAAACGCAGGCGGTGGAGGAAGGGAGGCTGTGGAATGGGAAAGACCGGGAAATAGTGCAGTCAAATAAATCTCCTTATGAACAACAACTTGAGGGAGATTGTATCCCCAAAAAGACCTGATCAGGGGAAAAACACACACACCACAAAAGGTCCCTTTAAGGTACAGATGACGGAACAACCCAAGCGCTGCCACCATCACGAGGAACATCTTATCCAATGCCATGTGCTATCTTGACAGCCAGTCATTCAAACTGTCAAATGATTGTCCTCATGGCAGGCAGTGAAAGCTTGTGCTTTTTTCCTTCCTTTTTTATTCTTTTCTTTTTCTCTTTTTTTGTTTTTTTTTGTGTTTTTGCTACAACTCCGATCATTCAACATAGCGTCATCCTTTGAAATGTATTATACGAGATTTACTTTGCTTCTTCCTGTATTGTAAATGCTTCGCAGTAAGCCACACTGGTTTACTGGTTTGTCCCTTGCATAATGCCCCTGGTGCCAGGTTGTTGGTTGTTGTTTTTTCCCCCAAGGGTTATTTTCTTTTTCGGTGCCTCGCCTGGGGCTGTTGCTATACGTCACTTCATGCCACCTCCGCGCTGGAACCTTTAGCAAGGCATGGCCACAGAGGCCTCCCAAGATTTAAAATCTAGTTGCTGCTAACTGAGCAAAGCTATAGAACAGTGTTCTCCCACCTTGGGTCCCCAGATGTTTTTGGCCTACAACTCCCAGCATGCCCCAGCCAGCGTAGCTGGCTGGGGCATGCTGGGAGTTATAGGCCAAAAACATCTGGGGACCCAAGGTGGGAGAACACTGCTATACAAAAACCCCACAGGATGATGCGATGATCTACTGAAGTCATAATATCAGATTTGCTTTGCTTGGTTTTGGCCCCTTATGGCGGTGATGTTGAATCTCTTTCAGCCCAAGGGCCGAATTCAGTTTTGGAGAAACTCGGGCTGGGGGTGGGGGGTGGGCTGAAGGCAACTGGGGCTTGGGCAGAAAATCCCCCAAAAGTCCAGCGTATTTTTTTAGCTTAAAGCGTTTACTGTCTGTAACTGGTCCCAGGGCGTAGTCTGAAGGTACACGAGGTTACCACTTTGCTGAAGCGAAGCAGGTCTGGTCAGTGCCTGGAAGGGAGACCACCTGGGAACCACATGTAGCCACCTTGATTCCATGACGGAAGAAAGGTGAGATATAAGTATAATCAATAAATAATAACGATGCCTTAGGAGAGGCATCCCAACCTTTCAGAATGGGGGCAAATCTGCACAAAAGCCAGAAACTGATGGTTGGGGGAGGGGGAAAGGGAGTGGCCATATGGGGGGGACTGCAGGTGTGATGGATTTGGCCGGAGGTTCAACACCCCGGAGATCCGGGTCCTAGTCCCCACCCAGCCATGAAGCTCACTGGGTGACGTTGGGCCAGTCACTGGCTCTCAACCTAACCTACCTCACAGGGTTGTTGTGAGGATAAGATTGAGAGGAGGAGGAGGAGGAGGATCATGTAAGCCGCCTTGGGTTCCTTGCAGGAAAAAAGGTGGGATAGAAATACAATGAATGAATGAATAAATAAGCTATGACATTCTCTTTTCCCTGACCCCAGTTTGGAATAACTCCCCCCCCCCCAAGGCTGTAGTTGAAAAGACAGGTATTGGCTTGCTCAGAGGCTTAGTAAGGGCAGCAGGCCAAGCCGGCATCCTTGCCATTTCTCATTGGCTCTGTGCCTGCAACCTAATGCAATACACTACATTTGGCCACTGTCTGGCAGGGTGGGGGATGATTGGAGAGTGGAGACCTGTGATTGGACAGCAGCAACAGCTAGTGTTATTTTTTTTATTATTATTTATTTATTATATTTATACCCCGCCTTTTTTCCTGAAAGGAACCCAAGGCGGCTTACATAATCCTCCTCCTCCTCCTCCTCCTCTCCATTTTATCCTCACAACAACCCTGTGAGGTAGGTTATTTTAAATTTTGTACAGCAGCTTGAACTCATTGTAGAACCCCAGGAGAAGTCTATCTGAGCAGCAAGGATTTCACCCGAGCAGCCTTAAAAGGCTGGCCACAATTGTTAATTCTTAACCGACCCACACATTTTACCAATCACTCACCACAGGGATCTGTCCAAGATCAACTCCTATTTTATACTTTCTGGCTTATTATACAGAACCTGCCAAGTGTCCCGCCCCCTTTTAAAATTCTGACTAGCCCGGGGTGCTGGGTGGCGAGGGCGGGCATAAAACTGCCTGTCATGGGAGCCAGTGTGGCTTAGTGGTGAGAGTGTTGGGCTGGGACTCGGGAGATCCAGGTTCTAGTCCCCGCTCGGCCATGAAGCTCACTGGGTGACTTTGGGCCAGTCACTGGCTCTCAGCCTAGCCTACCTCACAGGGTTGTTGTGAGGATAAAATGGAGAGGAGAAGGAGGAGGATTATGTGGCTCACGCTGGCTCAGCTTGTCTGAGCGTTGAAAGCTAAGCAGGGTCAGGCCTGGTGATGACTTGGATGGGAGACCCCCTCCTCTAGTTTCCTGCATTGAGCAGGGGGTTGGACTCGATGGCCTTGTAGGCCCCTTCCAACTCTATGATCTATGAAACTATGAATTTCTATGAAACTATGTAAGCTGCCTTGGGTTCCTTGCAGGAAAAAAGGCGGGGTATAACTATAATAAATAAATAAAATATATAATAAATAAATGATTAGTTACAAAGCCCTGCTTGAAACATTGGGTCAAAATAGAAAATTTTTTGTTAGCACAAGATAATCCACACACAGTACCCTTGTAAAAAAACGAATAACACAAGGTATACAAAATCAACACTCCAACATGGAAATAATATTAAAGATATGGAAACGAAGAAAGGAGACACTGATGCCAGGAATTTCACCATTAATACCACTCTATGCACACCCACATTTTCCAATTAAAGACATACAGATATCTAGAGAATCACTGAAAAATAATAACCTATTGATATTACGAGACTTATATAATAACTCACAACCACTACCAAGAGACACATGGAGGAACACATTACGAAATACGGCAATTACTTGGTTACAATGGTACCAAATAAGCTCATTCATTAGACTAGAGAATGTGAAAAAAAACAAGGCACCAGATATCTGACACAATTTGAAAAGATATTATTAACTTTTACAGATCAGGAAAAAGGATTAATGTCAGATTTATATGCACTTCTGATAAAAACAGACATGGGAAATAGCCTTCCTCTTAAAAGAAAATGGGAAAGAGAATGGGGAATGCAAATAGAAGATGAAGAATGGGAAAATATATGGGATGAATTCCCATTTAAAGCGATTTCAACAAAATTCAAAGAACTCTCACTGAAAATAATACAGAAATGGCAGTGGACTCCTCACAAAATCTCTCATATTAATAAAAACTACTCTCCCCTATGCTGGAGAGCCTGTGGAGAAATCGGATCACACAAACATATGTGGTGGTCCTGCAAGCAAGTATCCCGCTTCTGGACAATAGTTTTCAAAGAAATATCTAAAATTGTAAGGACAGAGATAAATAAAACTCCAGAATTAGCAATATTAAACATTTTTCAAAGAGATAATAAAAATTTATTATACAAGAACCTAATAAGATTTCCCCCTGTGTCCTCACTGTGGGAAGCTGTGTGGATCTAGAATTGGCCTCCACAGTCACTTACGGACCCATCGCTAGAGTCTACACAATCTTCTTTAGAATTTCCTCCTTTTATCCCGGAAGACAATCTTACTGGGTCACGAGTGATCGCCTGATGATGATGATGATGAAGATTTCTATTACAAGCTGCTAAATTACTAATAGCAAGAGGATGGAAAGATGCCAAAGGGCTAACCATCAATCACTGGTATAATGTGGTATGGGAAATTGCATTAATTGAAAAACTACGGTAACTCAAAAATTGAGAATTGCAGGGGGGGGAAAGAAAACAAACTCTTTTGAAGCAGAATGGTGGCCTTTTATCCAATTTTCATACAGAACATCTACAACAAAAATACCTCAAGCCTTCCAGCATATTTGGATGCAATAAACTTACAAATATCCACCTATCACAAAACTGACTACTTTATGGCCGAAAAAGACTCTGGAAAAGGTGCCCAGCCAGATTTGTTCCCTTGAATTTTGGTTCGGGGGGGGGGGGGTTTACTTTGTTCTGATCTAATACAATTTCTGTAATGGATTAGATGTTTTGTTGGTTGTTCGGTTGTTTTGTATATGTTAAAATTCAAATAAACAAATTTAAAAAAAAACACAAAAAAAAACAAAGCCCTGCTTGGGAAGGTTGTCAGTCTTTACAAACAAGGCTGATCAAACTCCCTCTTAAAAACCAAAGAAATCCAACATTTGCTGCACGTGACAGAAACACAGATTCCGTGCTCAAAGAAATCATGTCACTGAGTGCAATATCCAGCATCTGGTTGACCACTGTGGAAAGGTGCTGAATTGGATAAGCCTTTGGTCTGGTGCAGCGGGTCTCCCTTTATATATTTTTTTAACCCCATATTTGAATTAATGCAGAGTGGCATTTCTGCGGCAAGTGGGAACACTGAACAGAGGACGAGCAAGGGATCTCACGCCACCTTGCTAAAATCCTCCATGGTTTGGGATGGCCGACTTAGAAAACACCTTCGGAGCTCAGGCAGGGCATTTGCAAAGGTTAAAGTGATGGAAGAACTACCCACTCTGTTCAGCCCGGCTCACATGACCGAAGGGATACCAAACACAGGTTTGCAAGGAGCAGCAGCATGGCAGCAAGAAAGGAAACGCTCTTTGTTCTGCTCAGTTTCACTTCCATTGAAGAGTTCCTTTAAAAATGTTAATCATAATTAAGGCTGTCCAAGGACTGAACTTGCTGGATCATAGTAAAGCACTTTGCAACATAGCCCAGATCTTTGGGAGAGAGTCAGCCCGCACTTTGTCACAGAGCTCAGCTTCACTGCAAGCAAGGAATCGTTGTGCTTCAATATTTTATTGTCAGAAATCCTGGTATTGTATTTGAAGGGTGGGCTATAAATCTAAATTTCAAAAATAAAATAATAAACTTTACTCTCAGCCTCGAATGGCCATTATGAGGACAACCTCATGTATAGCACTTTGGATGCTAACTAGTACTACACAGCTGTTTTAGAGTAAGAATTAGCCTGATCTATGGGTAACATCCCATAATGCGAGGTTGTTGGAAGGGACTGTCCGTTATCCTTGTACACCGTCTAGTACTCACATTTTAAAATATGTATATATAGTTAATGATACAGCTGAAATGCTTGGAGGGAAAATATGTTTGGGGCATTTTTAATTGTTTCAGAAATTGAAAATGATAGAGAGATCTGATTCAGCACACACAGGCAATCTTTCATAGGATTTTGACATTTTATCTTTATCAGTGGCATTGCTGTTCTTTAAATCCATTGGCCACTTGGTTGTAGTAGCCATGTTGTGCTCTTTCCGGTACCAGGTGAAGACCTCTTTATTTTCCCAGGCATTTCAGTCTTTCAGTTTCTGTTGTTTTAAATCTGTTACTGTATTTTAAATCTTTGCACTGCTGCTAGGTTTTATTTGGGTTTTTATTTTATACTGTCATTTTAAACTTTTATATTGTATTTTATCATGTTGTATTTTATGGTTTTAATTGTTGTGAACCACCCAGAGAGCTTTGGCTATTGGGCGGAATAAAAATCCTGTAGAATTCTGGTCACAGCCCATTTCTTTCTTTCTTTCTTTCTTTCCTTCCTTTCTTTTTGTTCTTGCAGTTAACTTTTAAATGTTTACACTCCCTCTTTTGATCTGCAGACAAGAGTTTAGAAATAAACCAAGATACGGTAAGTAAAAGTGACCATCCTCGGCCATTTGTTTCCCAAGCTGGTGGGCACATCTTCCTTGCCTCTCCTCAACAACTGCGGCTCTCTAAGGGTGAATATAATAAATAAATAAATAAATAACAAAAAAACAGACAGACATGGTGGTGATTGCCACATATTATTCCCATCAGTTTGGTTATTTTTTATTTATTTATTCATTCATTCATTCATTCAATGAATCATATGCATGTTAAGCAATTCATTGGTCAATTAAATCTGCATATGAATAAATCTGTGATTCCAAACATTAAAAAAAAAAAAGCCTGTTGGGTTGGATCCAGGATCCGCCGACCTACCAGGAGAGGAATGGCTCTATTCATGGAAGGTCCCACCCCCAATTTTGGGGGATTTCCCCCTCCCCCCCACACCACAGCTCATCCCATTCAGTATGGTCCCATGTGACTCTCTGACCCAGTTCACACGACACAACAGATTCCCCCCGCAGGGTCTGTGGCATCATGCGGGGTGCCCGGAGGCACCAATTTTTGCACGGTGCCCACACGGACTCCAGGCTCTGCTGGCTGGGGCATGCTGGGAGTTGTAGGCCAAAAACATCTGGGGACCCAAGGCTGGAGAACACTGCTCTAGAGGCAGTATACGGAGTTTAAATGTGGGTGACTCGAGCAGAACACTGAATGTCAAGCGAAGCTCAGACAGGATGCCAGGGCAGTTTTGATAGCCAGGATCAGGACGACTGGAATCATGAAAGTGTGGGTGCTTCACTTAGTCATGTGCACCTTCTTGAAGAGGGGCAAGCCGTGTGAATGACTGGTGTGGACTAAATGTTTTGTGGCTCTCTGGTCTTATTTCTTCATTCGCCAGAGCTTTGTTGGGCAAGGGGAGGCAATTTTGCAACTGTTCACTTCAATATGCTGCTAATGCTAATGCTATACACTAACAGTAAAATCTTATCATAGAACCATAGAAAAGTAGAGTTGGAAGGGGCCTACCAGGCCATCGAGTCCAACCCCCCTGCTCAATGCAGGAATCCAGGTCAAAGCATCCCCGACAGATGACTGTCCAGCCGCACCTTGAATCCCTCCAGAGTGGGAGAGCCCACCACCTCCCTAGGTAGTTCCCTGATATTCCCTGAGTATCTATCTTTATGCAGCCAAAATTGCAGCACTCATGCACAGGAGGGAGGCGTTAGCAGCCTTGGGGGACCCCCCGAGACTTGCATCTATACAAAAAAATCTTTAGGAGAGAAACCCTAAAGCAGTGTTCTGCAACCTTGGGTCCCCAGATGTTTTTGGCCTACAACTCCCAGCATGGCATGCTGGGAGTTGTAGGCCAAAAACATCTGGGGACCCAAGGTTGGAGAACACTGCTATAGTACTTTCAGGGGGCTGGACTGGAGGGGCTGCTGTGGGAAGGAGGGGGCGGGGAAGTCCTCTTCCTGCCATTGCAGTTGCTCCAGCGTGAATCTGGATCCAACCCATGCTTTCTTTGATTGTAAAGGATGGTGCACACTTGTGGTAGCACTGCAGGCGATCATCTTTCGAAGGCCAGTGTGGCCTAGTGGTTTAGAGTGAAGGACTTGGACTCGGGAGATCCGGGTTCTAGTCCCCACTCGGCCACGAAGCTCACTGGGTGACTCTGGGCCAGTTACTGACTCTCAGGCTAACCTACCTCACAGGGTTGTTGTGAGGATAACATGGAGAGGAGGAGGACCATGTAAGTCGCCTTGAGTTCCTTGCAAGAGGGAAAAGGGCGAGATATAAATGTAATAATAATGATGATGATAATGACAACAACTACAACCCCTTGCATGCCTCCATCGGATTTGCAAATCCTGCTATGTACATTAAAAATGACTTTAAACGACCCTAATTAATCAGCATCACCTATTAAACTAATTAAACATCTTTCAATCAATTTAAGATGGTTAATTCGCTATACATCACAGCCCTAATTTGTTCATTCTGCCTCCAGTCCTAAACCCACTCTCATAGGCGTTAAGTCCCATTGAAATCAAAGGGCCTTGCTTCTGAGAACACGCGTTCAGGATTACACTGCATAATCCTTGCCCACCTTTCCCCAACATGCACCCTTCCCAGACCACGGGTTGCCCACCCCAGTATAGGGGTGTTTGCTCCCATTATAGCTCCTCCAGGCTATAATGGCTCCAGATTTCGCACAAGCTTTGTGCCTTCTAACGTCAACCTGTCACCAGTTGCATTTGGTGAGAATCTATCGTAGTCTTGCAGATTGTGCTATTGTCAGGTGTCCCGGTAACGTGCAAAATTTGTCACACTAGGATTATTTTTCCTAGTCAACTTGTACACTTCTGGTCATGCCCATAAACGCTACACAGGTCGCCGCCGCCGCCACCAAAAATGGGCAGAGATAAATCTTAAGACAAGGTCATATATAGAGTCCTTCCTCAAAATGCTGCTAATAGTACCTGCTAATTAAGAATTGTTTGTTCCACTTCCCTCGGTGACTCATTTTACAATATTTAGAAACATCACAGGTCAATAAGAGATACCTGTGGCTCACGCTGGCTCAGCTTGTCTGAGCGTGGAAAGCTAAGCAGGGTCAGGCCTGGTTATGACTTGGATGGGAGACCCCTCCTCTTAGTTTCCTGCATTGAGCAGGGGGCTGGACTCGATAGCCTTGCAGGCCCCTTCCAACTCTATGATCCTGTGATCAATTTAAAAAATAGAGCAATATGTCAGAGAGCAGCCCTTTCGATGCACCCTGAATTCATTGAATGGAATAGCTGAACATTTAAACAGGAACATTTTACGTCATCTTCTACATGTTGCTATGAAATGTTGCCTGCTTGCGTAGGGAGTTCCGTCACACAGGGAAAGTAGGCTGGCCATGTGGCCTCTTTTGCAGAGGACTGTCCTCTATTTGAAGGACCTTCCTGTCCAATTCCACGTTAAAGATAAAGAACCATAAGAAACGTTGCCCATCGACAGTGAGCACCTGGACTGCATCTCAATTTAAATTATAGTAATTTTTTCTAAATTTGCATCTATGCATATAAATGAGCACATGCACATTTTGTCCTTTCCTTTTTTTGGGGTGGTGGTGGTGGTGGTGATGCATTTCCTAGTTTTGGTGATTCGTAAGTGGCCACTCTAACAGGCAGCCACGCCAGAAAAGGCCTTTCTAAGTGGGTTTAGGGAGCAAGAATTGAAGGTAGACAAAAAAAAGGGGGGGAGGGGGGGAGGGCGTGGGGAAGTAATTGAAGGTGACGATATTCAGGAGACATCTTCTGAAATTGCTTACAGCAAAAGCCATTCTCACCAAAGCACCGAGACAGACTTCAGTCAACGTTGAGGTCAAATGTCCAAGTCAGCATTTGGAAATTTCCGAGATAAAACGAAAATCGGTGTTTGCGCAGCGTGAACACAGGATCCGCGTCAACATGGTAATCATAGACACGTAAGAACTGCCTTGCTGGATCGGACCAAAAGTTTGTCTAGTGAAGCATCCTGTTGCTAACATCTGGCCTCACATCTGTTTTCATTCCCACTATCTCAGTGTTCTCCAACCTTGGGTCCCCAGATGTTTTTGGCCTACAACTCCCAGCATGCCCCAGCCAGCTATGCTGGCTGGGGCATGCTGGGAGTTGTAGGCCAAAAACATCTGGGGACCCAAGGTTGGAGAACACTGCACTATCTGGTACCCAAAGACATTCGGCCTCTGAGCATGGAAGCACCAGCTAACTATCATGAGTGACGGGCATAACCGCCATGCATTTGTCACATCTCTTCTTTAAAAGCCACCGAATGCCCTATCACTTCATCTAGTTTCCCCATCCTACAAAACTGACTGCACGTAGCCACTGATGTTATCCTTTGTTTTAAAATCTGGGCAAGGGCCCTTCCGCTGCACGGGTTCTTCCGCTGCACGGGATTTGAACCCAGAGCCTTGCGGACACAAGAGCAAAAAGAAGAAGAATAGAAACCTGTGGCAGAAAACTGGTAAGCCGTGCTACGGATATGTAACTACAAGGGCGCTTACGAAATACTAAATGCCAGGAGCCGTGGTGGCCATTCCCCCCCCCGGGACAAGGCTACGGTCGTCGTGGTCTCTTATCTTTTCCCATATTGGCACTACACATAATTGCTCAACGTATATAGACAACAGCAAAAATGTGCTAGTGCCAAAAAGGGCCAAGCAGAGGATTCTCCTCCCTGGAACACAGGAGAGCTGAGCCAGAAGGATGCACACCCATTTTCCGGACGCCACGCACAAATGCGGAACCTTTTATGAAGATCCGAGGTCCCTGCATCCTGCACCGCCAATGGCCACCTTATGGCCAAAGGACAGGGGGGGGACTAGAAACCTCAGCCCCACAAAAAAGAAAGAAGGAAAGAAAGAAAGATCTCAGGAGAAAATATTGTGCTGGGCCAGCCTCTGTTTGGAGGGGCCCCCCCCCTGCAACATCCGGTTCTCATAGAACTGATGGACCATGATACGGCAGTGCCATGACGGGATGGCGCCGTTCCAGCCAGCTGCCTTCCAGATGTGTTGGACCGCAACTCCCATCCTTCCCAGACAATGGCCATGGGAGCTGCGGTCCAACACATCTGGAGGGGCCACCGGGCTGATCCACAGTGAGAGTTGGCCACCGGGAGCAGAGATTCGGCCACCGCCTGACCGGCACAGCGGCGTCAAGCAAACCAGGAAAGCGCGCCAGCGTGTCTCGAGCGCACCGTTCCCAACTTTCTCTTTACAGGCCGTCAGAGTAGTAGCCTTCTCTTTGCCAGTCCACTTACTAGTCAACATCCCAGGCGGGCTTGCCATTATCTTGGCACTGGGCACATCCGCAAGAGGGCTACACCAAACAGGGCAAAGGACTGTCACTGCCATCGAGAGGAGGACGACTATCTTGTGGTTCTTTCTCTGCTCTGTTTATGGCCCTATGGTAATTCACTGACAGAGTCTTTTCACAGTGAATTCTACCAGTGCCATACACAGGACAGGAGTGAGTTTCGCCGCAGTCAACCCTGCCAGCACAAAGAAGACAGAGGAGGAGAGGCATGAGATACACACACACACACACACACACACACACACCCCTTCCAAGAAAGCAGATTCTACAGCTGTTTGTCCTTTCCACACTTTCACAAGCGATGTTCACAGCTTCCCGGCACGAGACACAAAAGAGCCTTGTGGACCAAAATGCTCATTCTAGATTTTATTTTATTTTTAACGGTGCCTCTCTTAATGTATTACATGAAGCACTATGCGGAAGTCCCTCGTTCAGGCCTGTGGCTCACGATGCTGGCTGAGCGTGGAAAGCTAAGCAGGGTCAGGCCTGGTTATGACTTGGATGGGAGACCCCTCCTCTAGTTTCCTGCATTGAGCAGGGGGGTTGGACTCGATGGCCTTGTAGGCAGGGATGTTGAAGAGTCCTTGGTCTCGAGTCACGAGTCGAGTCACGAGTCTTTGGACCCGAGTCTCGAGTCCGAGTCCGAGTCCTTGGTCCAAAATGGTGACTCACGAGTCACGAGTCCTGAGTCACTCCCAAAACTGACTCCACGAGTCCCTATTAAAATCAATGGGGTTTCCCCCCAACAAAATAAGGCTACTTCAGATGTGTGGCTTAAATAAATTCTAGGCACAAGTGTGCCTTTTTATTTCAAAACTCTGCAACTGATTTTGACAAGAACAGACCAGGCAGACAAACCCAAAATAACCAGGCAGGCAGAGGAGGCAGGGAACCCCAAACAGGCAGGCAGAGGCAGTCAACCCCAAAATGTCTGACCCTAACCCTAAGCCCCCACAACAACACATCAATCAAAATAAATCTCAACACATCGTTGGGGCTGCACTCCTGGTAGCTGTCCATAGTGGCTGAGCAGCGGCGCGCCTCGCTTCCATGCGCTCTTCACCGGTGATCGTGCTCCTTCTGGCACAGCCAGAAGACTCGTCAACAGCCCAGGGATGTTGACGAGTCCTTGGTCTCGAGTCCCGAGTCGAGTCTCGAGTCCCATTAAAAATATTGGGACTCGAGTCCGAGTCGAGTCAGAGGGGGGACTCAGTCTGACTCACGAGTCGAGTCCTCGAGTCCGAGTCCCCATCCCTGCTTGTAGGCCCCTCCCAACTCTATGATCTATGAATCTATGAAGTTCAACACACAAAAGGGATGGCTTTGCACATACATGTTCGTCGCCACGTGACTGCAGCATCCAGTGGCGACGCGCATCAGTGAATGCTCCGGCGCACCCGGAAATGTCGCATCGCCTCCGACGGCACGGCCTTTCAGTGGGAGCTTGCCCCCTCAGCTAGCTGCCAGTCATCAAGATCTAATTCATGCGCGTGTCTTCATCTCTGAGTGGCTGCAACATCAAGTGACAACTTCTGTGCATGCAGTGAGACATCACAGATCAATGGCCACAGGCATAATTTGCCCATGACGGAGAACTGGCCATCAGGGAGGGTGTCTGGGTGCCGCCGCTTCAGGCAGGAAGTCTGAATTGCCGCCTCCTCCTCTGCCCCAGAGCAATACAAAAATGCAAGATGTGGCCTAGTGGGTAGAGTGCTGGACTGGGACTCCGGAGATCCGGGTTCTAGTCCCCGCTCGGCCATGAAACGCACTGGGTGACTTTGGGCCAGTCACTGACTCTCAGCCTCACCTACCTCACAGGATTGTTGTGAGGATAAAATGGAGAGGAGGAGGAGGATTATGTAAGCCGCCTTGGGTTCCTTGCAGGAAAAAAGGCAGGGTAGAAATATGATTAAATAAATAAATAAATAAATAAATAAATAAATAAATAAATATGTTGCACTGCAAATTCCCCACCTACAAAATTCCACTGCATCCGCTCTTTTTCAGGGAAGCACAGAGAACTCACAGCACAGTGAAATCCTCTCCTTTGTTTAGCGTTAGAGGAAGAAAGGATGGGGACGCTGGTATTTATCGTGCCTGCCACACTTCTTTCTCAGCACATAGCCAGTGTGGCGTAGTGGCGAGAGTGTTGGACTGGGACTCGGGAGATCCGGGTTCTAGTGCCCGCTCAGCCATGAAACGCACTGGGTGACTTTGGGCCAGTCCCTGACTCTCAGCCTCACCTACCTCACAGGGTTGTTGTGAGGATAAAATGGAGAGGAGGAGGAGGAGGACTATGTACGCCGCCTTGAGTTCCTTGCAGGAAAAAAGGCGGGGTATAAATGTAATAAATAAATAAATAAATAAAATTGGTCCCAATCCTCCTCCGGCCTGGTCTACACAGGCCGCAGAATGAGGTGGTAGAATCCAAAGGTAGTGGGACAGACTGTACTTCTGCGGGGTGGTGGATGGGAGATGCCGTTCTCTAATCCTCCCCCGTGTTTTAAAACAACGTCCCTGCAAATAGAAAATTAGCACCTCAGGGAGAAAGGCAGTATAGCCCACGGATTGCTGGAGGACTGGGGGGGGGGGCGCTTGCCTTCATGCGCTGCTTATTGGTTTCCTGAAAGCATCCAAGTGGCCAACGCTGGAAACAGGCTCCTGGGGTAGATGGAGCCGCTTCGTTCCGGCTCCATCAGGACTTTTCACCCGTTCTTACATTCCCTGCATTAAACCCGCCTGCTGCTGCCGCCACATGCAGCTTTTCGAGATGTCAAAAGTTTTGCCTGAGGCACCCAAGTGCCCCCCCCCTTTGCTGGCTGTGGGGTGATGGGAGTTGGAGTTCAGGTTGGAGAAGGCTGCGCTAATGGAACAGTTTTACATTACTTCAGTGGCAGCTTCCCTGTGATTTGGGTGCCGTAACGTGTGCATGCATGCAGGAATCACATGGGGCACGGTTCCCCACCCACTCAGAGAAATCCATGCCTCCTTGGGGGGGGGTCGGCATCTGTGCGGGAAGGGACTCTATCATCCCCTTCCGTGGTTCCTCCGCGCAGGCAGGGTCGGTGCAAGGCAGTTTGGTGCCCTAGGCAAGATCAGATATTTAGCGCCCCCCTCTTTCCACTTGAGCCCTCCCTCCCTCCAGCCCTATGCTCCTGGCGCTCCCTTTAGCCCGGCGCCCTAGGCGGCCGCCTAGTTGGCCTAATGGTAGCACCGGCCCTGCGCGCAGGCAATATCGGAGCAGCGTCGGAAAGTTGTATTTGCTTACCAATTTCCCGCTGCTTCTTCATAACTCTGTATTGCTGTGTTTGAGGCTGTTTTTAATTAATTTTTAAGGAGCATTAACACTTTGGGAATGGAAACGATGGAGAAACAAACTGCGGCAAAGCAACTCCCATAAGCCAAGCCCGCGATGAAGCTGTGAGCCGGGGGGGGGGGCGGAAAAGGGGAAGCTGGGAAGCCCAGGTCCAAGTTCCGCCTCTGCCACAGACCCATTGTGTGTCCTTGGGCATGTCATTATTACATTTGTAGGTTTGGGGAAAGACTACGGATCTGGGTAGACCACACCGTTTGCCTGTAGAAGGTCTCAGGTTCAGTCCTCACCATCTCCAGTGAAAGGATCTCCAGGTGTAGGACTGGAAAAGGCCTCTCCTGCCAACCGACACACACTGCCGCTGCAGCACTGGGCGAACGGACCAATGGCGGAGCCCCGCAGCTCAGTGGCCGAGCTTTGCATGCAAAGATCCTGTCGCCCTGGAGAGCTGCTGCCAGTCAGTGTAGACAATACTAAGTTAAATGGACCCAGGAGACTGACTTGGTCTAAGGCCAGGGCCGGTGCTACCATTAGGCCAACTAGGCAGCTGCCTAGGGCGCAGGGCTAAAGGGGGCACCAGAAACGCCTTGAGAGAAAAAAATACAGCGCTAAAATGCATATTTTACCAAGTTTGTTTTACCAATCATATCTTGACTTGTAGTAGATGGAATTTCACAATTTTTTAAGGTTTTGCCAATTGACTTTTATTTCATAATGGGCACAGGGCTGGAGGGAGGGAGGGCTCAAGTGGGAAGGGGGGGCGCTAAATATCTGATCTTGCCTAGGGCACCAAACTGCCTTGCACCGGCCCTGTCTAAGGCAGCTCTTTATGTCAGGTGTACACCTGAGATATTTTAACTGCACACCTAAAAATGCAACCGTGAGGATGCAGCAAACCCACGTGCCCGTGAGAGCCGATGCGGCGTAGTGGTGAGAGTGTTGGACTGGGACTCGGGAGATCCGGGTTCTAGTCCCCGCTCGGCCATGAAGCTCCCTGGGTGACTTTGGGCCCAGTCACTGACTCTCAGCCTAACCTACCTCACAGGGTTGTTGTGAGGATAAAATGGGGAGGCGGAGGCGGATTATGTAAGCCACCTTGGGTTCCCTGCAGGAAAAAAAAAGGCGGGATAGAAATATAATAAATAAGTCATTGATTATGGAGCAGGGATCAGCCAACTCTGAGGCAGTCTTGGGTTTCTGCCCCGCATAACGGTGCAGCAGAGCCAGCCTCGTTGAGCCTCCGTCCCCCAAGCGGGGGAAATAGTGACCTCTCTCGCTGATCTTGCCAAGGCCATAAGTGGTTTGCTGCTGCTTGTTGTTCTAATGCAAAGCATAAAAAAACCAAACGAGATATGTACTTTTAAAATGCCTGCAAACAATAAAGCCGGAAGCGGCTTACGGACAAGAAGTGCCACAGAAATGCACCGAATACTGCCGCAGCAGCAAAGCGCTGGACCACTGTGGCAACTTTTGCATATGAGAGCAAAGGCTCAAACATCTCCCTCCCCCCCATAAGGTAATCGCATTTTAGCAATCCTGGGGGTGACCATATGCTTTGTTGACCGACTAGCAAGCGTCCATCAAAGCGCCTCCCTAAGCCCACACTTCTTCTACAAGCCTGCAGGCTTTTGCCTTGATGAAAATCTTAGAACTGTAAGCTTGGGAGGATTAGATTTTAATTAGGAAGTACTGCTTCGCTCGCTAGTACTTGTCAATCGCTGTCTGTTTCTCCTTGCCCAACCCCCTTTCCACGCTTCCTGACCATACCAACCCACCCACCCACCCGAAAAAGCCACACACACACACACACACGAAGAAGAAATATGATTTTAAAGAATGCTTCACTTGAAGTCTTCGAAATTGCAATGGTGGCGTTCTTCTTTCAAACAGTAATTGCTCCTTTTGAGGTTTCGGAAAATAAAAATTTTTAAAAAACGCCACTTTCCTAGTACAGGGCCCAATGAGGGGATGTTTCCTACAATGAGCGCAGCACACTCACCAATAGCGCTGGGGTGGAGAGGAAGCATTTGGGGTAAACTAGCCTTCACCGTGCAAAGAGTAAACATTACTTAAGGCACAATCCTGTGCATGTTTAGGCAGAAAAAACGGCCTATAATTCCCAGTATGCCCCAGCCATGCGTAGGATTGCACCGTTAAGAGTGCGCCGTCCATCTACATGGTGCTTTCCAGCAAAAGCAAAGGGAAAGTCCCCTGCCCTGAGGAACATACAATGTAAAATTTGATCGTGAGGAGGAAGAACGAAGGTGGCCTGCGTGGTGGTGGGAATGGGAGAAGCCTAACAAGGTCTATAAACAAATATTTATAGTTACCGTATTTAGTTAGTTATTTACAGCATTTTTACCCCACTCTTCAGCCAAAAACTTATATGTACCTTTACTGTATTGGGGATAATGACTAAGGCAGGGGTGACCGACCTGTGGCCTTCATGGGTGACCCCAGCCATAAATAGCAAGACGTCCCTCTTAGCAAACACGAATTGGATCAGGATGCCTGCCCCAATGGCTCTAGAGCAGGGCTCTCCAACCGTGGGTCCCCAGATGTGGCTGGCCTACAGCTCCCAGCATACCCAGTCAGCATGGCTAATGTCAAGGGATTCTGGGAGCTGTAGTCCAGCAACATCTGGGGACCCACGGTTGGAGAGCTCTGCTCTAAACAATCTTACCGTTTGACCCTCAATGCATTTCTCTGGATGCTGCTTTTAGTGCTTTCCATCCGCCGCAGCACCCTTGGGATGGAAGCCTTGGCCCAATAGGATTTTATGCAACAGCAACCAGATGGATTTGCTGCTGGGACTTCGCTTGATTTTGGACGTGGGATCCTCGTGTCTCTACCTGCAGTTTGTCCCTAAACACATTGCAAACCACGGGTGAGATCCACACATCCCTGTTAGGGCGTTCAGATTTTTTTTTTACAAAAATACGAATATGTGTACGTACGGTACATCACTAGATCACTAAACATTTAATGACAAAGAGTCGTGTGTCACCTTCAAGACTAACACATTTATTTTGGCATACGCTTCCATGTCCACTTCATCAGATGCATCCGATAAAGTGGACGGTGCCCGCAAAACTTATACCAAAATAAATGGGTTAGCCTTCATGGTGACACACAAGGCACTTTGTTGTTTCTGCAGCAGCAGAGTAACCCTGCTACCACTCTGGAAATGGTAACCGTTAGGGTGCATGTTTAGACAGAAAAATGTCCTACAACTCCCAGCAATCCCCAGCCAGCCACGACTCACAACTGCATGCGACAATTACACCGAAAAGCATTTGATGGGACGGGAGAGGATATAAAAGGTATTTCTATGATGACTCATTACACACAAAGAAGCCATCACCTGAAGCTACTGAGCAGGTTCGAATGATCTGGGAAGGAAAATATGCCACCATATGCCATATTTCCTTGCCCCAAACGTGCCGGTCATGCATCGCCGAATTACCATAACTACCCTCACGGGGCAAGGTTTGTCGTGTCGTCCAAGCCCAGTGAGGATGGCGGCAGCTTACAAACCACCCTGCAACCTTAGAACAAGCCATGGGTTGCAGGGTGGTTTGTAACCCCGCCCACAGCCCGCCCTCGGAGGGTTCGTTTCAGGCGACATGGCCAACTGCGCCCGGTGAGAGTGATTATTATAATTCGGCAACCCACACGGGGTGGGAAAATAAGCTACCGTGGCTTGTTTTCCTTCCCCGATCATGCGGACCTGGTCCCCTGTGTGCATCAGTCCTGACTGCCCCATTAAAGAAGTGCTAAATTTCTTCAAGCAACATCTTCAAGCTGTCTGAACAAACATCACGAACATCCTTCGAGCAAAATGATGCCGGAGCTCCTTGCAAGAAAATGTTCACCTCTCGTTGAGTACTTTATTCAAAAGATGTAAACTGCACATTATCATGCCTTCATGTGATTAGGCTTACACAACAGGCAGTGCAGCACATTATTATTATTATTATTATTATATTATAATAAGGAAGGCGTGAAGGCGGCAGGAGCAGGCAGAGGGAACATCAGGGCCTGCTCCGGTTGGACTGCCCCCCCCGGGCTAACTGATGCTCTGTTTTGGGTTTTTTTTGTATTTAATTAGACTGTACATCGCTCAGAGTGGCCAGATGACTGGCTAGATGGGCGATTCAAAAATAGAATGAATGAATGAATGAATGAATGAATAAATAAATAAATAAATAAATAAATTATCATCATCATCATCATCATCACAGGCCTGTGGCTTATGCTGGCTCAGCTTGTCTGAGTGTGGAAAGCTAAGCAGGGTCAGGCCTGGTGATTACTTGGATGGGAGACCCCTCCTCTAGTTTCCTGCATTGAGCAGGGGGTTGGACTCGATGGCCTTGTAGGCCCCTCCCAACTCTATGATCTATGAAATCTATGAAATCATTCATTCATTCCATTCCATTCCATTTATATACCACCCAATAGCTGAAGCTCTCTGGGCCTGCAAACAATTCTGAGCAGTGCACAACACTTGTGTGAACCGCTCAGATTTATACACACACACACACACACACACACCTTATATGGAAAACAAAACAAAACCTAAAGACTTAGCAGCAGTTCTAGCTCCAGCAGTTTTCTTTCCCTATAAGCCCTCATCCCAGCAGAGCCATTAGCATCACTAACATGTGCTAAATGCACCAAAAAAAAACCAAAAACACCCCAGCAGCACCATGGGTACCATTCCTATTATAAGTATATATTGGAAACAAGCTTGCTTTGAAGGTGAAGATGATGTTATCTATACTAAGGAAAGATATTTAGGGAGCAATCCTATCAGGGCTTTTTTTTCTGGTGGAACTCACCGGAACTGAGTTCCAGCACCTTTTCTTCTATTAACTGCATTACAATTTAATCGCCATCTACTCCCGAGGAAATGTACGTAATCCAAGAGTTCCGGTACCCTTTTCTCCAGAAAAAAAGCACTGAATCCTATCCAGTTTTAGACAGGAAAAAGGCCTACAACTCCCAGCATGCCCCAGCCAGTAGAGCTGGCAGCGGCATGCTGGGAGTTATAGGCCTTTTTTCCCCCTGTCTAAACTTGCATAGGATTGTGCCTTTAGTCTAAGAACCTTAAGCGTTGAGAGGGAGATGGTGGGTTGTCATGGAGATCGGATACTGAAAAATCTAAAGCAGCCTGGACAGATGATTGGCCAACTATTTATTGGAAACCTTCATGGAAGGAGAGTAACAGATGCTTGCTTGGCTAACCCTCCATCCCAACTAGATGTGATGCCACAAGAGATCCACAGTTAGGACCACACATGTTTGTGGGTTTAAAAAAATAATAATGATAATTACGGTAATCATAGTGGGGGGGATCTGTATCAGGATGGTGGTGAGCAAGATTCACCCTTCGCTACACCATATTTCTCCATTTAAATCCTCCCTGAAGCTATTTGCCCCATCCTGGGAAACTTACAAGTAGCTGGATAATCCCTGGATGTTTCCCCCCCCCCATGGGCCAAAGAGCAGCTACGGGCAGGGCGCACAATACTCATGGCGGGAATTGGTATGTGGGGTGGGTTCCACACACACACACCCGTCCCCCCCGGCATCATGGTCCTGATCTGAATCCCACCCCTTCACCCCGGGGGCCCTGCCGGTCACATCTTGTTTGGCCCTTAAAATGAGCTTAAATCCACCTCCCCAACACTTAAAAATATTATTCCTCGTCTTATTGTCGGTGGTCAGAGTGAGGAGCCCCACCACCCCAACCCAACCCTATAATCTTCCGGCATCCCTTTATATCAGGGGTATGGAAACACTTTCAGCCCGAGGGCCGCATTACATTCCAGAGAAGCTTTCGGGGGCCACATTCCAGTGCTGGGCGGGGTGGGTGGGGTGGGGGGCGAAATACCAGAAATACTTTAGCCTGAAGCTCTCACTGCCAGTAATGATGCTTTAAGGAGAGGCATTTTTTCAACCTTTTAGAATGGGAAATAACTGCGCAAAGGCTGGGAAGCCACCAAAAGAGGGATGGATGGTTGGGGGAAAGCGGGGATGGCTCTCTAGGGAACCCCGGAGGGCCAAATTGGGACCACAGGCCGGCCGGATTTGGGCCACAGTCCTGAAGTTCAACACCCCGCCTTATATATTTGAAAACTGACGGCAGAACCTTCATTTCTTTAGGCCTGCCTGCCCCAACCTGGATGCCTTCCAGATGCATTGGACTGCAACTCCCATCATGCCCAGCCAGCATGGGGGAGGGGAGATCTGGGTTCAGTCATCCCCTCCACCCTCTTTCCCCCAAACTCTAGCTATAAAATAGGATTACACACACACCTTCCATTGTGTCAGAGCAACCAAAATCTGCCCGCCTTTCCTAGAGCTATCGACCAAGATTTTATGTGTAATCCATTAATCATCTGGTTTTAGAGCTAAAACAATCCCCACACCCCTCAAAAATACCTCAGCCGACACTGAGGGTGAATATCCACCACATACGTAGTCTCAAGCTCTCCAGAATCTTGAGAGCCAGTGTTGCCTAGTGGTTAGAGTGTTGGACTGGGACGCGGGAGACCCGAGTTCTAGTCCCCACTCGGCCATGAAGCTCACTGGGTGACTTTGGGCCAGTCGCTGACTCTCAGCCTAACCTACCTCACAGGGTTGTTGTGAGGATAAAATGGAGAGGAGGAGGAGGATTATGTAAGCCGCCTTGGGTTCCTTGGAGGAAAAAAGGCGGGGTATAAATGTAATAAATAAATAAATAAATGTAATAAATAAATCTTCAACAAATATGTGATACCGATGCGTGACATCCACCGGTAACTGGGTTCAATTAGTTGATTTTTGCACAGTATTTGGCACTGCAGCTGACATTCAATGGTACTCTGTATTGGAGAGAGGACATGCAGCAGCATTGTGTTCGGGTTTCAGCAGCAAGTGAGATTTTCTATTTGAAAATGAAATGAATCAAAAGAAGCTAAGAAACCTAACACAGCTGGGGTGGGGTGGGGGTGTTGTTCCCGACACTGGATTGGGAACTAGGAACACGGGTCAGATCCACTGCTTGGAGGGGGTGAGACTGACTCAAAACACTGCGCCCCCATTGCCTCACTTCTGAACAGGTTTTCAATGCCATCCTCTGACGGGACGGCTCAGCAAGCCTCGCTGCAGGCAGCCTGCCTCCTCTCGCTGCACAGAAGCCCCCCCGAAGCTTCTCTTTACAGCTCTGAACCCTAGAAAAATTTATTTTACAAGAAAAGGCAGAGATCTCCAAAATAATGCATTCCACACACAACCACAAATTCGGTTCCACAACCACAGAACTGCAGAGCAGAGAGTGTACACGATCCTGTTTGCTTGGGGACATCGGAAGCTGGCTTACACTGACTGGGTTCCGACAACAACACGATAATAACCCACTCGAGGGATGAGCATGGGTTGAGTGTGGGTTGCCGTTGAACCGTGGGTCGCTGTTGAAATGTGGGCTATCGTGTTGTCTGAACCCGGGCGAGACAACAAACCATGGGGAACAACCCACCGTTCACAACCCAACAACAAGCCAGGGGTTCTCTTCATGGGTTGTTCATGATTAACAAGCCGTGCCTTGTTAGTGCAGCTGGGCTCAGACAAGACAACAACCCACGGTTCGGTGACAACCTGCACTCAATCCATACTCAACCCTTGCTTGTGGGTTATCATGTTGTCTGAACCCAGTCACTGAGTCAGTACTGTCGATATGGACCGGCGGCGGCAGCAGCAGCTCTCCAGGGTTTCAGGCAGGAATTTTTCCAACCCTACCCGGAGATGCTACCAGGGATCGAAGCTGGGATCTTCTGCGTGCAAGCCATGTGTTCTGCTACTGAGCTACAGCCCTTCCCTTTTTGTATCTGGCAAAGGTATGTATGTATCTGGCACCAAAAGAAGCAGATAATTTATTTTATTTCCCCAAAATGTTCCCATTTCGGAACGGGAGCCCACAGCTTTTGGAATAGATTTCATCTTTTGCAAAAAATAATTCCCTGCCAGATCATTGTATCTCTGAAGAAATTACATGACCTTGGGCCCTGCACTTATAGCAAATGGAACCACAAACCTTGCCCTAAATGCTTGTCCATCTTAAGAGATAAGAGCACAAACCGGGGTTCTCTGTCCCCATCCTGTTCCCTTAACAAGGGGACTCCCCTTTGCACCATTGGGAGGGGGTGGCATGCAGGAGAAATGCCTTGTTATCTCCAATCACAGATTGGAGATAACAAGGGATTCCTCTCCCCGCTTCCTCCCCAGGGCTTAAGGAGAGAAGTGGTCCACGGAGGGAGTCCAAGCCTCCACAGACAGATGGCAAACGTCCACAGGCCGGATTAGGACGTTTACACAGATGATGAATCTCAATCTCCCTTCGGCCTTGAAATGGTGACTGCTCATCATAGAATGTGGAACCTCCCAATTTTGAGTGTTGTCGGTTTAAGTCCCAGTAGTTTTATGGCACGCACTTGGGGAAGGGGCCATATCTCAGTGGCAGAGCCCCCGCTTTGCATGAAGAAGGCCCCAAGTTCGATCCCTGACTAAAAGGGTCAGACAGCAGGTGATGGAAAAGACCCTCCTCTTTTCCTGGGACCCCAGAGAAGAGCTGCTGCCAGTCAGGGCAGACAAGACTGGATTAGATGGACAGAGAGTCTAAAGGCACAATCCTGTGCGTGTTTAGACAGGGGGGGAAAGGTCCTAGAACACCCCAGCGTGGCTGCCTGGGGAATGCTGGGAGTTGTAGGGCTTTTTTTTTTCCTGTCTAAAAACGCTCAGGATTGCACCCTAAGGCAGCTTTGTACGTACTAAATAGCCTTCTTTTAGTATTACGTGAGATCACATAGGCCACTTAAGACAGCAATATGTATTTAACTCAAGCACACTGACAGCTTCGCCCTGCCACCAAATAAAACTTTAGAGCAGTCTTTAGTGGTTTTCCACATGTCGCCTGGCCAGGCCTCTTTGAGAACAGGCTGTCCAGAACTGCGGGGCCGTTCCTTACATGCCAGGCTTCTCTTCATTTACATGGATATCCCATCTTTCCCTTAAGGCAGTGTTCTCCAACCTTGGGTCCCCAGATGTTTTTGGCCTACAACTCCCAGCATGCCCCAGCCAGCTACGCTGGCTGGGGCATGCTGGGAGTTGTAGGCCAAAAACATCTGGGGACCCAAAGTTGGAGAACACTGCCTTAAGCAGAGGGCCAAATTCCATTTCGGAGAAGCGCCCCCCCCCCCCCCCGCAAAGACAGGCGTTGACTAGGAGAGGAGGGAGCCAACTCAGTAATGCCGGGGCTTGAACTCTCCTTGACTTGACTTTGCTTCCGGATAATCCAAGTATTTGTCTGGGTGGTTTAAAAGGAAATGCTGCCAGCTGGGAGAACAGCCAAGTCTTGCTCGCGTCCAAGACCTGTGAAAGGTGCATCTGCGTCGGCTCCAGGGCGGGGAGTGGCCGGCCCCACAGAAGATCTGTGGCTTATGGCTTTAAATGATATGTTAACGTGTAATATCAAATGCAAAAGGGGACAATTAAAGAAAAATAATTTTAAGGATATTTGGGGTTTATTTCTGGATTTTTGTGTTAAATAAGGGGAAAGGGAGTATGCCGTGTCAAGATATGTTGTTGTATTTTTGGAATAATGGATAATGATAGATTATAGAGATAGAATGTATTATATGGTCCCAGTGCTCAAGGAGCTACACTGGCTACCAGTTGCTTGCCGAGCCGAATTCAAGGTGTTGGCCTTGACCTTTAAAACCCTATACGGCTCTGGTCCAGTCTATCTCAAGGAGCGTCTCCAGCAACACCAAGTGGGCCGCTCAACAAGATCTGCCACAGACGGCCTTCTCCTTGTCCCTTCAGCCAGAGCAGCTAGACTGGTCGGGACGAGGAAGAGGGCCTTCTCTGTGGCAGCCCCCGTACTATGGAACTCTCTCCCAAGTGACCTCCGCCATGCCCCCCTCTCTGCTGAGCTCCCGCCGCTCATTAAAAACTTGGTTATTCAGGCGGGAATATGGGGTGGGCTAAGATTTTAAAATTCTATACTGTTTTAATGTATTTTAATGGAGAAAAATGTTTTAATGGGTTTTATTCTGTTTTATTTTCTGTACATCGCCCAGGGTGGCCGGTTTGCCGGCCAGATGGGCGATGAATAAATGCAAATAATAAATAAATAATAAATAAATAATAAATATGGTCCCGTGGTGACGGGAGCACTATATAAGTTGCATGTTTGTTATTTAGTTATTTTTATGGATTGTTTGAAAAATTTTAAAATAAAATTAAAAGAAGGAGAAGAAGAAGAAGAAGAAGAAGAAGAAGAAGAAGAAGAAGAAGAAGAAGAAGAAGAAGATGATGATCTGTGGCTATCATAGATGTGTAAACATCCTAGAGACCCACACAACTTATGGGCCCCTCCCACCAAAAATTGAACTGACTTTCCACTTCAACGTCCAACGAAAAGCACAGATGGTGTTCACCACAGGGGAGCAAAGGGAAAGAGCGACGCCACGCAGCGTCCAGACAGAACCGTGCAGGGTGGCCACATAGGCATCACAGCCCCCCCCCCCAAAAAAAAGGACCAAAGAGGACACACGTCCGCATAAAATTTGCTGACGTCGATTTAGATGCGTCAATTCGAATTTAGAAAGGATTACTAATATTTAAACAGAAATACAAAGTATCTCATCATAGCCGGGAAGATTGGGACCGGGAGAATCTGCGTTCCCGCTCAGTCTGCTGTCCAGGTGCTAAGGGTGGCCGGGCAGGTTCAACGCCCTGCTCTCCCTCCCTTCTTGTGGTTCTTTAACTTCAGACTGGACATGGACCGAACAGCCCTTCAAATAGAGGACAGTCCTCTGTAAAATAGGGCATGTGGCCACCCTAGAACCATGACCAACGATGGCTTTCCATTTTTCCTGGAAGTAGAAGGTAGGGGTGTGTGTGTGTGTGTGTGTGTGTGTGTGTGTGTGTTTGGGTGTGTGTGTGTGTCCCCAGTCTCTCTAGAGCTATGCTGGCTGGGGCATGCTGGGAGTTGTAGGCCAAAAACATCTGGGGACCCAAGGTTGGAGAACACTGCTCTTGGCGCTACACTAGCATGGCCACTTATGAATCACCCCAAACGAGGACAAAATATACAAAAGTACATTAAATGTGCATGTGCTAATTGATATGTATAGATGGCAATTTAGAAATAATCATTATAATTTAAATAGAACTACTGTGCATCTCACCCTAGTGTGGAAGACTGTGGCCAGGTGACCGGTGTGTGCCTACCTGTTCAGTCTGTTGTCCAGGTGCTCAGTGTGGGTGGGCAACCCGTTCTTACGGTTCTTTATCTTTCAACTGTAATTGGTCAGGGCAGCCTTTCAAAGGGAAGGCGGTCCTCCTCCGGCAGCACTTCAAACAGAGGACAGTCCTCTGTAAAAGGGGACACACGGCCACCCTAGGCCCTACACACAAGTGACCGAGTTAGGAGGATCACTTCCGTTTTCTCCATGGCTGTAGTTGATCATGATCTCCACAGATCCACTCAACAAGAGGGATGGATGAAAGACAGGGCCTCTGGTCTGTTCCATGGCGGTGAAACAGAAAAAGCGCCAAATGTTGTACCTAGTGGTGCATCCGTTTCGGTGTCCTGTGTGCCAGCAATGCCCGGTCTGTTACATAAGGGAACTTCTCAAGCAGGGCATCGCAGTAATATCCACCTACACTTTTAGGAAAAGAAGAAGCTCAGAGATATATGCCATGCCTAAAAAAGTAAAAGTCGCACACTTGGTTAGGAACCACCAGAAAGACACCTCCTCTCTACCTGCTCAGCTGAAAGCAGCAAGATGCAATCTCTTGTTTTCCTCTCCCAGGTGCTTCCCCCACAACATCTGGCCAAGCAGCATTTTCATATGGTGAGCTGATCTCATTCAAATTGATCCCATTTTCACCCAGGAGTCAAATCCGGTTGACTTCCAACATGCAAAATGGGTTGTGTGTAAACTGGCTTTCTTTGACACCTTCCTGTGCCTCTCTTCCATACACCCTGAAGAGCCCTTCCACTTGCTCATGCCTACTAGCATTGAAAAAATGATCCTTCAACGCCAACTTCAGTGGACCGGTCATGTTGTTCGAATGCCTGACTGCCGTCTCCCAAAGCACTTACTTTACTCCCAACTCAAGGATGGAAAGCGGAATATCGGTGGTCAATATAAGAGGTTTAAAGATGTTCATAAGGCTAATCCAAAAAAATGCAATATAAACATCAAAAACTGGGAAGCTCTGGCCCATGAACGATCTAACTGGAGGTTGGCCTTTCACAAAGGTTCCATGGACTTTGAAGAAGCCCGAGTGCAAGGTGAAAGGGAGAAATGTGCTAAGCGAAAAGCACGTCAAATGAATCCTTCACAGGACCATCTTCCATCTGGTAACCTGTGTCCTCACTGTGGGAAGCTGTGTGGATCTAGAATTGGCCTCCACAGTCACTTACGGACCCATCGCTAGAGCCTACACAATCTTCTTTAGAATTTCCTCCTTTTATCCCGGAAGACAATCTTACTCGGTCACGAGTGATTGCCTGATGATGATGATGGTGGGCACCGTAATCCAGCACATAAGGAGGGCACCAGGCAGAGGAAGGCAGCCCCAGAGAGTTATCTCTACGTTATCTCAGTCATCCTACAGAATGACCCCAGTTACATCAGCATTACCCGCTTATTGCCTTGGGCAAGAAGCTTGTGTTTGTGGCAGATGCATAATTCGAATTGAGGACTTTTTCACAGCTCAGTCTCTTCGCCAGATGCGACACCAGCTCTCCCGGATATGGCTGGCTCTCTTTTCAGCCCTGCATTCCAGAACCCACCCCCTTTAAAAAAAAAATATAATCTCTGGGTTATTTGCGTCCCTCCGAAAAATTAGACCAAAAGCTCAAGACAGTTCTGTGCGGGGGGTTGGGCAACTTGTGGCCTTTCCGCATGTTTTGGCCTACAGCTCCCATCAGCTTTAGCCAGCATAGTCAATGGTGAGGAATGATGGGAACTGTAGGCCAAAAGATCTGGAGGGCCACAACTTGCCCACCCCCCCCGGACTTTAGAGGATGTCTAGCCAGAATCTAGATCAGTGTTCTCCAACCTTGGGTCCCCAGATGTTTTGGGCCTACAACTCCCGGCACGCCCCAGCCAGCTACGCTGGCTGGGGCATGCTGGGAGTTGTAGGCCCAAAACATCTGGGGACCCAAGGTTGGAGAACACTGATCTAGAGGATTGTAACATTTTAAAAGGAGGATACTTACAAACAAATGGCCTGATTATAAAAGCAACAAGATTTACTCTCTCAGTTCCCTGAGAAGAGGAATTCTATGATACAAACACACACACACACACACACACACACACATCTGGTCAGCAGCTAGTTTTGAACAGGGGGCAATACTTTGCATGGAACATGAGCAGGAAGACCAGAAACATGGGCCCCACCCACAAACTTGCTCCAACATAAACCAGACGCAAAGTGCTGTTTAACTCCTCCTTCCCCAGGTTGTTCAGGAGGGGAGTTGAATGTCAGGTCCACGGGCCTAATCCAACCCACCTGGGCCCCCCAGATATCCTCACCCCCTTTATTTATTTATTTATTTATTTATTATATTTATACCCCGCCTTTTTTCCTCTTGCAAGGAACCCAAGGCAGCTTACATAACCCTCCTCTTCTTCTCTATTTGATCCTCACAACAACCCAGTGAGGTAGCTTAAGCTGAGAGTCAGTGACTGGCCCAAAGTCACCCAGTGACTGGCCCAAAGTCACCTTCCCCCCCCCCCCAACCACTGCTCATTTTGTGGTTTCCCAAATTTTTGCACATCTCTCCCCCATTCTGAAAGGTTGAAATGCTTCTCCCAAGGCTCAGTTACTCGCAGGAAGAGCCTTCAAGCTTAAATATGCTGCTATTTCTGATATTTGGGCCTATCCCCTTTTGCCTTTGGCTCCGCCCACTGCTGGAATGTGCCCCCCCCCAGCTTCTCAGAAATGGAATTCTGCCAGCTGAAAGAGGTCCGACACCCCTGTTGTGTAGCAACTGTGGCTTTGGTGGAGCTCCCGTCCTTTTTGACTGTTCTCACCTGGCTTTCATGCACCGTGCTTTCCACAGTGGAAGGGGCACCCGCACTATACTCTGCGGGGGAAACTGAGAGGTCTCTGTTGCCGTTTGCCCTGGAAGGCTAGAGCCCTTTGCCTCCGTCCCACGTAGGTGCAAGTGGGGGCTCGCTGGAACCAGAGACCTTGCTTGGGGCCAGCCAGAAGCCCTTTAGGGCAAGATGAGCATGAGACCCCCCCCCCGGGCGCCCAACCACCTAACCCTATTAAAAACACATCCACTGACACACAAACGTAGAAACTTGGATTACCCAAAACTTAATTGTTTAAAAATGCCTGCTTTTATCTATTAATTGTGTGGCTTTGATTCCAGATCCATGAACAATTTTATGCAAGCCACACTTGCAGTTACCCAAACTTTGAATTTTCTGACTGTTTACTGGGGCATCCTCTCCACGCTCTTACATTCTGGTATGTAAGAATGTCTCCCCTTCACTACAGACACAGAGAAAGAGGAATGCAAAATCCTTAACACTCACGTAGGTGTTATTTCCCAGAACTTCTCATTTTAGGAATTAGGAACTGCGTAAAACGAGGATGTTCAGTGGATATCATTGGGCCTGTCGCACAAGACCAGGGGAAGACCAGATACATTTCAAAGAGGCATTATGAACATAAGGAGAGCCCTGCTGGATCAGACCAAAAGTCCTATCCATCCTCCATAAACTTTAACTATTAGTGCCTGAGTTTGCTTTTTCTCCTCTTCCCTCCCCATGCCTTTTTCCTTTTGTATCATGTCTTTTTAGATGGTGAGCCTGCAGGCAGGGACTGTCTTGCTTTCACTGATTGTGTGTAAGCTGCTCCGAAAGCCTTCCAGCCGAACAGCAGGGTAAAATGCTTTAAATAAAGAAAGAATAAAGAAATGAACTTGTGTAATCCCTTTGTAAAGCCACATCTATAGCTAGCAGACATATCCTGCAGTAGTAGATTCCATAAGTTACAAATACGCTGTGTGGAGAAGTGTTTCCAGAAGGGTGGCTGTGTCAAAGTCAGTTGACACATGTGTTAAAGACTAACACATTTGTTAAGGCCTATGCTTTCGTGGCCCAGACTTCAACTCTAGTCCATGAAAGCTTATGCCACAATAAATGTGTTCATTTTAAGGGGCTGTTTCATGGAAAGCGTGTTATTTTTCTGTCTTTAACCACCTGCTGCCAGTCCATCGCATTGGTTCTATGCCGCAGGTTCTAGTATCGTGAGAAGAGGGGGAGACGATCTCTCTATCCATTCTTGCCACACCATCCGTAATTTTAGAAGCCTCTGACATGTCTCCTCCTAGTTGTCTTTTTTCTAAACTAAAAACAGTTTCTATAAATCATAACACACTAAAGGTGCAATATTAAAAGTCCTACGAATCCCAGCATTCCACAGCCAGCATAGGATTGTACCCTTATTTTCATTACCATCAGGATTAGCTTGTATTCTTTCAACAAAAATGGAATTCATGTGCAAGGCGGCAACTCACATCAACTCCACACGCACAAAAAGCAATAAAAACAAGAGATGCATGGTATGAAGATAGTTTCTCCAACCTGATGCCCTCCAGATGCGTTGGACTACAATTCCCAGCGAGTACGGCTGGGAGTTGTAGTCCAACACATCTGGAGAACACCAGGTTGGGGAAGGGTTATTAAGGTAAGACATCAGTAGCAGACTTTTCAAAGTTCCCAGCGACAGGTGGGCAATTAAATCTATAATTTAGACACCCCAAACCAAAACATATTTGTTTTGAGCAGCAACCATCCTAAAGTCAAAAGTTGCACAAAGAGCAGGAAAAGATCAGCAGGGAAGAAGAAAAAGAAAGAAAGAAAGAGAGAGAGAGAGAAAGAAAGACCCCATTCTCTCCAGCTTGTCAATGACACAAGTTCTCTCCTGGCCATATGCCAGGAGCACGACCCGAGCAAGTTGTGTTTGTCCCTTTTTCTTTTTCTTTCTTTCTTTTTTTTTGCTGCCAGGCAGGCCCAAAAATGACCGTCAGTGTTTAGGTCCCTCGCGACAGCTGGCGAATTTACCCAGTTTCTAATATCCGGCACCATATGGACAGTCTGAGAGCAAAGCTGCCTTAGGAAGTCCTCTTGACACCATAGACGTGGCCATATACTGCTGGAGAGATGTTCCTGTCCGTGCCTCGAGGATATTCTCTCCCATTCCTTTCCCCTTCTTTGCCCACGCACCCACCCCCAATTAAATTCAACTTGGCAGGCGCACAATTGATCTGAAGCCCCTTTTTAAAAAAGGAACACTCCAAAGGACGTGGCGCTGCTTCCTGAAGTATCACCCATTTTCTGAGGAAATCAATCTATACAGGGTCAAAGGGATAAGAACAAGCCCCCTACCATTTCTTCTCCGCCCCCCCCTCCCGCCCTTGTTGGATTGTAATCCTCTCTCTCTCTTTCCAAACACAACTCTTTTCTTGTATGGATCTCCTAAGGGCACCGGTGGGGGTGAAGAGGGGGGAGTCAATTAGGAGGATTATTAATATTTTACGATCTCTAAGCGGTCTGGTCTGCCCAGTTCCCCGGGTGGCAGTCATGGGTTCGGAGCACTTAGATTGATTTGGAGCAGGGGGGGGAAAGGAGAGAGCGCTAATGTCCCTTCCCTTACACAAATGGATACTTGTAACCTTTCCAGCTAGAATGTGATGCGCAGATGTGCGTATGTTTCTCTCCTCATGCGCGGGGTGGGGTGGGGGGATGCTTAGATGCCTACGGGAAGCCATACTAGCTAAAATCCAATGTGTTTTGGAACATTTTGGAGCAGCGTTCTCCAACCTTGGGTCCCCAGATGTTTTTGGCCTACAACTCCCAGCGTAGCTGGGAGTTGTAGGCCAAAAACATCTGGGGACCCAAGGTTGGAGAACACTGTTTTAGAGCCATCGTTATATATTTTCCCACCCCGAGAAAAAAAAATTGGTAAAAAAAAAGGAGAGAGGGGGGAAATAATTATCATTCCAAACAAGGGCTGGGATCTGGAGAATGGCGCAATTACTTCTGCTCCCCCAAGGAAGCTTTGGGCTCATCATGCTTCATGTTACAGCGAGGAGGCCTGAGTAGACCGAGATAAATGCTTGCCCATAACATTAGAAGTCGGGGGGGGGTTGCCCAAAGAAACGTATGGAGAATAGCTTAGGGGGCTGATGAAGACGGATCATTGGTTTGTGGACTTCCACAGAAGTGTTGTGATAGTCTCTGGCTCAGATGTGCACCAAAAAAAAAAAAGGTTTTAGACCAGGACTCTCCAACCTTGGTTCCCCAGATGTTGCTGGCCTACAGCTCCCAGCATACCCAGCCAGCATGGCGAATGGCAAGGGATTCTGGGAGCTGTAGTCCGGCAACATCTGGGGACCCAAGGTTGGAGAGCCATGTTTTAGACTAATTCACGGGGAGAAGTCTATCAGCAGCTATGAGCCATGATAGCTAAATTGAACCTCCATGTTCAGAAGCAGTATACCTCTAATGCAGTGTTCTCCAACCTTGGTTCCCCAGATGTTTTTGGCCTACAACTCCCAGCATGCCCCAGCCAGCTACGCTGGCTGGGGCATGCTGGGAGTTGTAGGCCAAAAACATCTGGGGAACCAAGGATGGAGAACACCGCTCTAATGAATAAATATCAGCCCGTCAGCCTTTCCCCAGCCTGGCTGTCCTGGCAAAGGAGCTCACATCTTTGGCATTGCATACCCGACAGCTAGACCCAATTAAGCTTCAATCCTATGCACGCTTAGATAGAAAAAGACCTTTTTTTCTGTCTAGAGATACATAGGATCGTGCCCTTCACTGCTGAACGGTAGCTCTCACTCTGCGCATAGACTCACAGTGACCTGGCCAGAGAGAACTCCCCTTGCCTGCCCCAAATCCTGCCCCCTGGTTTGGGAGCCGAGGGGAGATGGGGATGGACTTTGTAATACAGCGGGGTGAGGGTTTGCTGTTCAAAAGAAGGAAGAAAAGCACACGGGAGAATAAGCCGCTACCATAGGGAGGGACTTGTTTGAACTACAACTCCCATCATCCCTGGCCACTGGCCCTGCTGGCTGGGGCTGATGGGGTTCAAAGTCCGACAACATCTGCAGGGCCACACGTTCCCCAAACCTGATCTACAAGATGATCTTTGGTTCACTCCTGCCCCAATCCGCCATGTGGATCCTGCCCCAAGTCAGCTGCCTGCAGTCAGTGGGGCTACACTTGGTTAAGCGTGAAAAAAACATTGTGTTGGAGTCACTGGAGCTTGCTCAGAGTAAATATGCTTAGGATGAGGGATGCCAGTTCCATAGATGTGGGTCACACACACCCAGAGCTGGGTTCAAATCCTTGCTCAGCTGTGACACTCACTGGGTGGGCCTTGGGCAAGGCATACCTTTCAGCCTCAGCTCTTCAGCTATACTCTTAAAAATTAGTTTTATTTTATCTGTACATTGCACCAAACGCTCACTGAGCGAAGGGGCGATCCATAAATATTCATAAATAAATAAATAAATAAATGGGATATTAATGGCCTAGTTCAAAGGATTTGGGCAAGGATGAACACAGATGTTGTCCCGAAACATTATAAGAGCTATAGAAGTTATTCATCATAGAATCATAGAAAAGTAGAGTTGGAAGGGGCCTACAAGGCCATCGAGTCCAACCCCCTGCTCAATGCAGGAATCCAGGTCAAAGCATCTCTGACAGATGTCTGTCCAGCCGCACCTTGAATGCCTCCAGAGTGGGAGAGCCCACAACCTCCCTAGGTAGTTGGTTCCATTGTCTTATTGCTCTGACAGTCAGGAAATTTTTCCTGATGTTTAGGTGGAATCTAGGTTCCTGTAACTTGAGCCCATTATTCCGTGTCCTGCAAACTGGGATGATCCAGAAGAGATCTTTGCCCTCCTCTGTGTGACATCCCTTCAAATACTGGAAGAGTGCGATCATATCTCCCCTCAGTCTCCTCTTCTGAAGGCTAAACATGCCCATCATGACTGTATATTAAGTATCTCAACAAACTGTTAAAAAAGAAAATCACACAGTAAACCCGGCCTTAAAAATGTAGTTGAATGTCAAATCCCAATAGGTTTAGTGGGGCTTACTTCCTACTACCTGGCTTTATTGCCATTCCTGTCAATGGGCAGGATCCGACCAAAGTTAAGCACATTCGACTACCATTGATTTCATTGGGAAAGTTACGTGTATATACTTAGATGTTTCCCATTGAAGTTAATGGGAGGCACTGCCCAATCCCAGGTTTACTCAGAAGTAAATCCCACTTTTTCCCCCATGGGGCTTTCTTCTTAGTAAGTGTGCCAAGGATCGTAGCCATGCAGTGCAAGCCTGTACATGCATATGCAGAAGAAAGCTCTGCTGAATTCAGTGGGACTTCCTCCCAGCTAAGTGGATGTAGAATTGGAGTCTTAAAACATGTAACTTTGACAGGAGCACACAAACCCCATTGAAGTATGCGTGCACAGGAGAACTCCCCTGTGGATCTTATCCATGACCCTCTTCTCCACATTTATGGCAATTGTTGCTACTTCATAAACAGCTTTAGATAGATTGCTGGTAATACTTTCAGTATTTAGTCAAAAAGGAAATTTAGGATTACGGTAAAGGGATTTGTGTGTTATGGAACTCTCTAGAGTCTATTAAAACGTTTGTTTGAATCCCTCCAATTCTTTCAATATAATCGGGGTTTAGTACAATTTTAATATAAGCATTGACAGCCAAGTCCTGGCCATGTTTACTCAGGAGTCCCATTGAGTTGAATGGTATTTACTTTCAGGGATGCATACTTTGTATGCATAGGATTGGGCGGATCATCTGCAACCCTGCTCCATTAAAATCAATGGCAGCTTTACCCTACTGCACATGCAGCCTGATCTTACATAAGCTTACTCAGAAGTAAACCCCATTATTTTTAGTGAGGCCTACTCTCACAGGTAAGTGTGCATAGGATTGCAATCTGAAACCTACTACAGAAAAGGAAAGATTCACCACTTTACAAAGCAATCCTATGCATGTATACTCAGGAGTAAGCCCCACTGAACTTAATGGGGGTTACTTTTGAGTAGACATGTATAGGGCTGTGCTGTTAGGCTGCAACCCTATATACACTTCCATGGGAGTAGGCCCCACTGAAATCAGAGGTCCTTATTTCTGAGTAAAGGGCTGTGCGGGCATATTATATTTCCAGTTTCCAAACAAAGGGAAGCCAATCCAGCCAATCCAGGATTTAAAAATCTTATTTATATCAATGAGAGATTAAAGAATGGAACATAAAGATGCTCTAAATTTTACTGGCCTATAACTCTCCAGCCTTAGTTATAATAAATAACTGATAAATAATAGTCATGAAGAGTTTGGAACAAAATAAAACAGAAGGCTTTTTAAGAATATGTCCTCTTGAATATTTCCAGCAATAAGGACTGAAACATTACTGCATTTGAACAATTGTATGTTTGTGTTTTGTGCTGTTTTAGATGATGTGGGGTTTTTAGAATTGAGATTACTTTAAACTACCTCAATCCTGCGGAGATCATAATTAGAGCAGGCAAACAGAAACTCCACATCAGCATTCGCAAAAGAATCATCAACATAGCAGTGCAATCCTATATACGCCTACTCAAATGTAAGCCCCACTCAGTTCAATGGGACTTCCTCCCAGGCTGCAATCCTGCACCCATTTCCCTGGTATTTACTTTTGAGTAGACATGAATAGGATTGTGCCTTAAATCTATTACATTTTCTTTAGTTCTACAATGTTCAAGTTCTCTGTTATTTTTCACCTAGTGCACTAAATAATCCTTTTTCTTTTAATCAAATGGCCAATTACACATTTAGAAAAACTGATGTGTAAAAATAAGCTTTTGGTATTAGCCTGATTTGGGGGGGGGGGACACGACATAATGCCAGCATCACATTTTTGTTTCAGCACTAGTCAAAAAATGGGAACAACGCCAATTACAAAATCAGGAACCATGACATGTTGGCACTTGGCTTCTCTAGCATTTCAGAAGAGTCACCCGCCCCCATTCCAGCTTGCCTCTCAAAGCCTAGGAAGACACAATGCCGGCTGAAATATGATCCATGTCCCGTGAGGCAGAGTAGCTAATGTTTTAAAGTTACATCATCTTCTTCCAAATCCACTGCATGGGCCTGAACACCAACAACTGCTGGTGGTGAGGCAGGCAGCCGGGAGTATTTGACAGCAGCAACAAAGGGGTATTCAGACAGGAGAAGCCCCTCCAAGGAAGGATACAAGCCAGCAAAAGCTAAGCACCTTTAAATCCTGCTGATTTCAATGGGAGAGAGTTAGACTGCAATCCTATGCCCACTTACCTGGGAGTAAGCCCCATGGAAATCAGTGATACTTCTGTGTAGACATTCTCTGTGTGTGTGTGTGTCTGTCTCAGTCTCTCTCTCTCCCTCTCTCTCTGCCTCCCCCCCCCTCTCTCTGAAATCAACCTCATTGTGCTTCTCTTTGCCTGGATCATACCCCAAAGAAACTAACCTTGAATCAATTTGATTTTATTTCGCATTTCTTTCTGACTTGGCGCTTTTTTGTAAACCACCCAGAGAGCTTCTGCTATTGGGTGGTATAGAAATAATAATAATAATAATAATAATAATAATAATAATAATAATAGGTGGGTACCACAGAAAGACGAAAATAAAAAAAACATGGTGGCCACAATCCAGCAGGAAGCTCCCCTGCTCAAAGCTTGCGCAGGAAAACCTCCCACCAAGTCATGCTTTAAGAACATAGGTCATACCAGTCAAAGTCACAATTCCTGTTGACTTGAAGGGACTTGGATTATATTCTTACAAAACAATTCATCTTGGTCAGGCTAATTATTTTAATAGTTCTAGAGAAGCCTCTAAAACCAACAAGATTACTCACTGGACAAGAGATGCCCAAAGCAATCCATTTCATTACAAATTTTCTGTGGTCATCTAAGAAACAAATGCTATCTGAAAGCCTCCAGGATTTCTTTCAACAAAACATCTGAAGCTGGTCCACTAAATGACAGAACCATGATCTGTTCTTGTTTTTTCCAGATGACTTGGCTGCTTGGGAAAATATAATAATAACCTAAACCTACGACTGTATTGGTTATGAGGACTCTGAGTGCATCGTCATTGCAGATTTTCCTGCTTCTTTTATATGCTGGCTCAAAGTCCATTTTTCATAGTTAAAAATGTGCATTTTCATTTTTAAGATAGGGCTCTTATCTGAACAACAAAAGGGGCTTGTGCTAGAGAAGAAAGGCTACTTTACAAGTCCTACCATATCTTAGACTCAAGGTCAGATGATATGGCAACAGTCAGATGAAGGATTAATCATAAAATAGTGGTGAGCAAAATGGGACAAGTTTGCCATCAATTTGAGTTGATTTTCTCAGTTTTAAGAGAATTTCTTTAAAATATTGTTAATAATAATTTGATCAATTTTGTGTATTATTAAACATCGATTTTATTTAAAATTGATGTATTATCAGAATATCTTACAAACTGATGGAATTAGAAATACAAAGTCAACATTTAAAGCTGTAAAATATAATAAAGGAATCATGATAGCAATATCAATTAACCATGCACTTAAATTGAAGAATCGCAATGGTTGCTTTGCTAACAAATCACAAAGGTTTTCGTTTTAAAAATGTCACTCAAGGATACAAATATTGCCTTTAAAATGACAGATTATCATTTAAGTCATAATAATTTAATTTTACTTTTTACAAAACCTTTGACAAATTTGCTGTGCTTTTCTTTTGAAAATCAAGTTCTTATTTCCTCTTTTAAGTGCTAAAAACCTCAATAACTGTATCCTGCCTGGATCTATTCACTGTAGGAAATCTCAACCAGTTTTGCAAGGGTTTGCCATCCCTCACAACAATAAAAAAAATCATAAAAACGATTGCTGGAACAAATAAATAGAAAGGTGGCAAAACACATAAACACCATTTTGAATGGCTTTTAAAATGGTGGATTTTAGAGGCTTGCTGCCATCTAAAAAACACCAGTTTATTTCCACCCAAATAAATATCTTCCTTTCCTTCTTTCACCTTTGGTTTGCCCTGACTTTGAGCTTACAGTCTATAAACCAAATGCAATC
Source organism: Shinisaurus crocodilurus (assembly GCA_021292165.1). Lineage (NCBI taxonomy): Eukaryota > Metazoa > Chordata > Lepidosauria > Squamata > Shinisauridae > Shinisaurus > Shinisaurus crocodilurus. The sequence continues at coordinate 70,238 of JAHFWL010000029.1, forward strand.
AAATTCCTTATATATGACCCAGTCCCTTACATGAAGGGTTAAACCCCCCCCCTCTTCTCCACCACAAAATCTCCCCCCCCCCCCCAGTCCCTAGCATCTTTGGTCTTAATCGCATTTAACTGGGATTATTATAGATTTACAGTCCCCCCCCCACCAGTGTAAAAAAGGGGGTGGGTGTTATTTTCAGAGGGAGAGATGGAGAGAGATTGGGGGGGGGGGCTGTAGAGGGAGAGAAAAAAGATGGGGATAGATAATAGAAAGAACACAGCAGGTACCCACTAACCTTCCAAAACCAGAAGATATGGAGAGGGAAATGGCCCAGAACAACCGATCTGGCTGCCCCTGGACTGTTCAACCAGCAGGCAGCCTCCTCTGTCCTCTCTCTTCTTCTGCCCTCATCCACACCCCTGTGCAACTCCACCCTCCCAATCAATCATGCAAGCAAAAGACGCCACTGCGGTAGCTGCTCTGTTGCAGCATCTTTGGGGAGGCATCTTTTGAAGCCAGGAAGGCTCCTCCTTCTCTTCATGCCAATAGCGGGTGGGGGGTGGGGGGAATCTGCCTGCAGCACCCCCCAAAAAACCAAACAAACAAACCTCTGCAACCCCTTGATATCTAGATTTCTTCCCACTGGTCAATTTCAATGGAATAGAATCCTCTGGTCAATTTCATAATCCCATAGACTCCCCTGGTCAATTTCTTCAGGCCCTTTCCCTCCCGCGCTGGATATTCTGGTGCTGGAATTACAAAGAACCTGCGTTTTCTATTGCTCTGGGCCACTTCTGTCCAGAATCTGGCCTGATTGTAGGATGGCTCCCTCCGAAAAGAAGAGTTGTATCCAATGTTCTCCAATGTTAGTCCAACCTAGAGTAGACCCATTGAAATAAATGAGACTTAAGTTAGTCACAACTGACTTAAGTCCCATTCATTTCAATGGTCTACTCTACTGTAGGACTAACATTGGGATATGCCGTTGACCTGGAAGATTGCACCTCCATTAATTCTAGAGATGCGGGTTACTCTCTACGGAGGAAAATGCACTCTGCATATGATCAGAGGCTATGCCGAGTGGGGATGTTGGGAGCTGTAGTCCAACACAACTGGAAGGCACCAAGCTGCTCAAAGGGGTTTTTCTCCAAGCCAGCCCTAAAGAGGTGCAAGAAGAAAGGGAAATTGAGAGGGGCCAGAATGAAGTTGGCTTCCAAGGATATTCAGCAGGATGGAGAAAAAACAAGTAGTCTCCACTTCTAAATTGATATGAACTAGAATCCAGTATTTGAATGGCTCCAATCCTAAACCCACATGCTAGGGAGTAAGTAAGTCCCTCTGAATTTAGTTGGACTTACTTCCGAGTAGAAATGTATTGGATTGCACTGTAATAGATTGATCACCAAAAACATCAGGAGCTCTGAAATCCAATGTTATATTTCAAAAAGAAAGGCTGTGGGTGGGTGGGTGGGTTGGGGGAAAAAGAGAGAAAGAGAAAAGATTGGGGAGGGGAGAAATATTTATTTATTTATTTATTTATTTATTTGAGTTATACCCCGCCGTTTCACCCAAACAAACAAACAAACAAACAAAAAAGTGCTCAAGGCGTTTTAACTGTAATAAAGCCAAGATTAAAATAAATTGAGTGAAAACGATCATAAAAACAAATAGATTAGAACACAATTAAATATAGTTCTAAGTAGTCTGCATAAATAAAAAATTTTAAAAAACCAAAAATTGGAGCCACCGTCCAGGGAAATCGTAAAAAATCGAGGATCATGTAAGAATCATGCAGCAAGCAGCACGGCGTTTTCTCGGAAGCAACTCCTACTGTGTTCAATAGGGTTGCCTCTCCAAGGGAAACGCGCATAGATAGGGCCGTAACCTGAATAGCTTCATTTTGGTCCTAACTTTGCCCAAAGATCTTACCTAACATATAATATTTAAATACAAGGCAAGGTGTAGCAATATGAACTTCACAGAATAGCGTCCAGTTTATATAGATGCACACACGCACACACACACACACACACACACACACACACCTGGGGGTGGGCTGGGGGCGTCAGCTAAAGAAAGCCCTAACCCTAAGGCTTTCCTACATTAAAGGAAACTGAGCCGAGGAGTTGCCTAAACAAAAAGAAAATCGGGATCTTGCATCGGGCTCCCCATTACGCAATTTTGAAGAGGACTTCTAAAGAAAGGAAATATTTCGTTATGTAATTTGATCTTGGTCGGCGCCCAAGAACCAGCAGCTATTTATATACCTTGCGGTTCAGGCAGGCCTGAGAAACACAATTTAGGTATTTAGAAGAAGCCAAGAGAGAGAGAGAGAGAGAGAGAACTTCTTGGATCAAAATCAGGAACACTTCCAGCCAGGGAACTAACGATTACTATCCTTTTTTTTTTACCGAGTCACTCTAGCGCAGCAATAAATAGAACGCTACAATAAAATCAGTCCTACAGAAATGAGAAGAGTGGAATTAAAATATATATCGCAACCGATGGCAGAACTTTACGAATATTCCCATTTCCCCCAGAAATTCCAGTCCCGATCCATTCGAACCGTCGACGCTTTTGCTACTAGCTTCCTTCCGTAATATGTTTCCCCTGGAATATGAATTATGGATCCCGCAATTCATAAATCTTGTTCAATCTAACTAAAGATAATCCGATTCGAAAGATTATTACCCCCCCACACCCTCCCGCACGCACTACAGCCATCCATGGGGCGCGCAGACGGCTGAATTCCAGCGCAAGATCTATCTAGGTTCACCTTCTAATTCCTCCAGCATGGTCCATCCCTACATTTAATGTTGCTCTCTTTTCTGCCTCCTCACCTGCAGGTTTTTTTGCCCCTCTCCCGCCACCCACCCCTCGAAAAAAATCTGGATGTTCCTACGAACGGGGGTTCCCAATGCTCGAGAGGACGCGTATATTATAAGGATCACGCACACGCACTCACACGCACACACGCATCCTATTCACCAACTCCTCTCTAGGCGCCGAACAAACAAAATCCCTCCCGATTGCGAAGTCTCTGAGAAACGATTTAGAAATTAAGAAAGCTTCCGTTCCTTGAGGTTCTCTCCTCCATTCCAATTTCCCCGAACGAGGAGGAAGCGAGAAAAACCTCCTTCATCAGCTACTAACATCTATTAAAAGTCTCGGCTTAGCCGCTGGGTTACATAAAAAGGGTTACGTTGCGGAACAAAACGCGTGTACAGCGTCACTTACCTCCAAGCCCAGCGCTCGCTCTCGTTTCCTTCCCCGTCCTCCAGTCCAAGACAAAATAAAACGGAATCCAAATAAGGAAAGAAACTTACCCAGAAGGAAGCACGGGGCTCAGGTTGAAAGGCATCCTCCTCCTCTTAGTAAGTTCCTGCCTGTATCTAGATCTATATGGCTCTGAGAAAGAAGTACCTTCAAAAAAAAAAAAAAGAAGCGAGCGCGCTTCTTTCTAACAAGCGAACAAAAACCATCTAACCAAATTGTTGGGACTTGAATTATCCCACACAAATGAAAAGGCAGCGGGGAGGAGCGATCAAGACAGTTCAAGGATGTGGAAGCGAATTCTTTCCCCGTGTAATATTGGGAGGGGAGAGAGAGAGAGAGAATTATTCGTTCCTAGGGCTAGGAAGGAAGGAAGGAAGGAAGGAAGGAAGGAAGGAAGGGAAGAAGCGACACCGCAGGTAGGCTGACAAAAGGAACAAAAGCCGTTTCTCACACCATCTCCTTTCCAGGCGGACTCTGTGCGCCCGCCCCAGATCTCATCCTCTAACACACACACACACGGACACACGGACACGCCCAACATCACTGCAGGAGAAACTAGGATGAAAGGGGGGGGGGGGAGAGAGAGAGAGAGAAAGTCTGCAGGTTGAACTGACTTCCGGGGTATCAGATGTCGGCTGCATAGCCTCAGGGCGTGCAAAGTGCCAGGTGAAGAGCGAGGGAGAGAGAGAGAGAAGGAGGAGGAGGAGGAGGAGGGAAGGCTACCTGTTCTCCTCTGTCCCATTTTGTCTCCAGCCTCCTCCTTCCCCAGTTTGGGCTGGTGGGGCGGTGCCCTCCCAGCCGCTCCCCTCCTGGCACCCCCACGCAAAGAGGGGGGGGGGCTCCTCTTTCTCCTCCCTCCCCAAGCAAAGGGAAAGCTTTCAAAGCTCTCTGGCTTGACTAAATGGGAGGGAGGGAGGGAGGGAGACAAGCAGGAGAGATCCGGAGCCTGTATTAATCACCTTACCTAGCCGAGGACGGCCTGCTGTAATCCAGCCGACTCCGAGCGCCTGGCGGCGGCTGCCGGTGCAATCGGCTCAGGTGTGTCGTCCCCCCCCCCCGCCCGGGAGGGGGAGGAGGCCAGAAGGGGCTGCCCCAGAAGACCTGCCCCCCGACCTCCTTCGGAGCAGGCTGACTCGCGAGTAAGACCCACGGAGCTCCCGCGAGGCGCGCGGCCCGGACCCCGCGCGAGCTTCCTCGGAAGTAAGTCCCACCACCACCACCACTGGAGCTTGGCCTCCCACGGCACCGCCCGATCCCAGAGGCACGCTTCCTCAGAAGTCAGCCCTATTGACTTCGATGGGGACCCCCTCCCCCGCCACCAGTGCTCCCCGGTGGGGCGGGCCGGCGGGCCGCAATCCTAGGCACGCTTCCTTGGGAGTAAGTGGGGCTTACTTCGGAGTAAACGAGGCGGGATCGCCGCCTCAATAGCGTGCTATCGGGGTAGCAGTCGCAGATTGGCTCGGCTGCTATTAGGAGTGCCGTGCCCTAATCCCGCCCGCCCCGGTCGGTCTGATGTCATTTTTGCAAAGCTTTTGTTAAGTCTCTCTCGCTTGCTTCGGAGGCAAACCCGACCCCCCTCCTAAAACAAAGATAGTTGGGGGTGGGAAGTGCAGAGACGGAACAGAAAGCGCATTGCCTTCCTGGGTCACCTCGCATCCCGAGGCGACCTAACACAGGTGTGCGGGGGTGTTACCGGCCGTTTGTTTTTAAAGACTTTGCAGTGTCAAAGAACCAGACTTCTCCTCCCCGGGACAGAAGCAGAGCCGCGCGTGTGAAGAGGGAAATGCATCGAACGTTATTGGTCCCTTGGTGATTTTTGCAGGGCACAATCCGCCGGGAAGTTCTCCTGCACAAGTCCCATTCGTGTCAAACGCTTGTGCGGGGGAATTTCCCGGTGGATTGTGCCCCCTAATAAGACGCCATCACTGTCTGGGTTTTGTTTGTTTTTTATTTGACGCATACACGTCACGGAAAATAATAATAATAATAATAATAATAATAATAATAATAATAATAATAATAATAATAATAATAATACAAGCATACCTACATTAAAGACCACACCTGGGCAATTTCACCTCGAATACCATAAAACGGGATCCTTTCCTGCTCAGTGATTCTTTGCTTTGTGGCATATTTAATACCCCCCCTAACTTCTATTTCATGTTGTTGTTGTTGTTGTTCAATAACACACACCCCTTTCCCAGCCCCACAAGGAGGCAGGAGCCGCCCAAGACGTGGAGCTGATTTGTCCGGGGTGGTTTTTGGAATAAAGGATCGGTGCAAAGGCTTAAGAGCCGTCCAGGATCTTCAGACATCTTTCCCAGACATTTAGGGCGCGATCCTGTGCGTGTTTAGACAGGAAAACAAAAGTTTCCCTTTTGTTTTCCTTTTGTTTTGCTGGGAGCTGTAGGACTTTTGTTTTCCTGTCTAAACACGCACACAGGATCGCGCCCTTAATGGATGAACTAATTCCTTCATGCTTTTCTCCAGCCAGCATCCCCAGTGGTGCTGTGAGTGTACCTGAGACCGACCGGCCTCGCGCAGCCTTGCCTGAAACGGGTTTACTCGGAAGCAGCGGCTCCTTCATCGCCATGGGATCGGATTCCTCGTAAAACTCCCACTGCCGAGGACTGCGTGCAACCTTACTTCGGTTTTGTGTGATATTAATAAAATAAAATAAATTAAATTAAATTAAATTAAATTAAAATAAAATAATAATAATAATAATAATAATAATAATAATAATAATAATAATAATAAATTTGTTTTAATTTTTATAGCCAAGAAATGACGGGCGAAATCGCCAACAGTTTCACTTCGCCGGGGGGGGGGGAAGGAGGGCTGTGTCAGGAGCATTTCGGGCTGCCAAGGGGGGGCGGGGGGGGGCGCAACGCCCCGCCCGCCCGCCCGCCCGCCCACCTGCTCCTTCGTCTACCTGGTTTTTTCTGGCCCCATTCCTTCCGCGGCTCCCTGGGGACAGACAAAGAGCCCCCTATGCTGCAGCCTAGATTTTCTCCCTCCCTCCGCTGCGATCCCCAGCCCTTGCACGAGAAAGGCAACAAAACGTAAAATATACTTAAAAATACATATATTCAAGGGGCACCCCCTGCTTCTCCCCGGTTTACTCGAACCTGCCCTTTCCGAGGCGTCAAAATCGGGGTTGTTTGTTGTCTAAATTCGTTTTTCTTTGTCCCGACTCGTCCCTCTCTCCTCCCCTGGTCCCGATCCACCCACGTCCACCTCCCCCACCTCCCCCCTCCTCCGCCTCGCTGCCTACCGCACCTCCAGGCAGGGAGGGTATTACTGGACCTGGGCGTGCTGGCTCCAGCCAGCGGTTGCAAAAGGCTGAGCCGGCGGCCTGCCCCTCGCCACGCCAGCGGCGCTGGGGCTGCATCCCGCCGCAGCCCCCCCCCCGGGCAGAAGGGATCTGCAGCCCCCCCCACCGGGCAATAGAAGGCCAGGGACGTCTTTTCTGGAGAAAGCAAGTCGCGCCGGCGGGGCGGGGGGCGGGGGGGGGGAGTGAAACATTTCCACCTTCCTACGGTTGATCTTGGATGGGGGGGGGAAGTAAAAAGATAAGGGATTTTATAGATCAACAACAACAACAACAGGATACATTGCAATTTTCCCTTTCTGCATATTAAAGCTCGCTTTTTTTCTTCTTTTTTTTTTTAACCAAGTAGAAAATCCAGAACTGGATGTTATTAGAACGGGGAAAGATTATTTGGGTGCCGATCCAGCAGGAAGCACTCGATCCCCCAAGGACGACCGAAATGAACGGGACGCTGCGCTGAGCTGCCGGGGGGGGGGGCGTGTGGGGGGGGGAACCTCCCCCTGGATTACCCCTTTAGTGAATAATAATAATAATAATAATAATAATAATAATAATAATAATAAACAAGAAGCAGCAGCAGCAGCAGCATTGCCACCTATTATTCTTGGAAATACGATACAGACCGACCCCCCGACCCCCCCACAGGGTTTTCCGGCCTAAGAAAAGAAAGAAGCGTCGCTTCTGGAAAAAAGAGGTCACCTCTTTCTCATCTCTGTTGTGACTTCCAAAATTCTCTCTCTCTCTCTCTCTCTCTCTCTCTCTCTCTCACACACACACACACACACACACACACTTCCTTTATACTTAAAATACCCCCAAAGAAGGATTTGGGCCAGTCCAAACGTGCAGGGCACGATCCAGCCCGAAAGCAGCCCCTTTTGCGCCCCATTCATTTCTAACGGGAGTAGACGCGCGTGCGGATCCTAGTCCTGTGTCTACTCAGAAGTAAAAAGTCCCTCTGCGGGAGCCGAGGGGAGCAGAAGGTCTGTGGGCAGCCTGGGCAGCCCCTTCTCGGGCACCTTGGCTGAGCTTCGCGGGGGGGGGGGGCTGGCTGGCTCGTTTACTTGGGAGTCAGCCCGATTGACCTCAGTGGGGACGGGGCTGGCTGGCTTCCGGGGCCGCGAGCCTTCGGTCCAGCGGCGTTGGCCGGAACACAGAGACAAGGCCCCCCCACCCCACGCGTTTCATTTGCCCTGCCCCCCCCTCCTGCACCATTTAATCCCTCTTCGGGGGGAAGCGGAGGGAGGCGGAGGCGGAGGATTAAATTCTCCCCCAAGCTCCATTTGAGAAGCGGGGCTTGCGCCATCCTTTTCTTCTCTCCTTCTCCCTCCCTCTCAGAGGTAAAACCAGGTAGGAATCCTCAAGTCTGAGCCACTGTTTGGTAAATAACCGATCTCCCCACCACCACCACCATCATCATCATCAGGCGATCACTCGTGACCGAGTAAGATTGTCTTCCGGGATAAAAGGAGGAAATTCTAAAGAAGATTGTGTAGACCAGTGTTCTCCAACCTTGGGTCCCCAGATGTTTTTGGCCTACAACTCCCAGCATGCCCCAGCCAGCATAGCTGGACTTACGTTGGAGGACACCTCTGCAGAATTGCTCTGCACTTCTCCACTGAACTTGGTGGGACTCTAACAATATATCAATACTCCCAGTTGGTTTGATCGTGGCCGCAGTGTGAATGAAAACGACCCTACAAATAACAAGACCACAGTATAATAATAATAATAATAATAATAATAATAATAATAATAATAATAATAATAATAGCAGCTGGCTGGGGCATGCTGGGAGTTGTAGGCCAAAAACATCTGGGGACCCAAGGTTGGAGAACACTGGTGTAGACTCTAGCGATAAAAAAAAACACCCATCGCTAGAAAAAGACGAGCCTGCCCGGGCGGTGGTTGCGCGAGCTCCCCATCCCCGGGATAAAACGAGCCCGCCCACACCGGCAGCTGCACCGTTGCAGGGCGAAGCGGTACAGCTACAGCCGCAGTCCGTCAAGCCAGGCTCCTTCGGATCTTTGGGAACTTGAAGCCCGCCCCACCCCACCCCAACTGGACCTGGGGAAACTTAACTCCGCCGGGGTGGGTGGGGGCAGGACAGAGCGGAGTTATATTGCCGGTATACAGTGAGGAACTCTACCGAAGGCATAGATTTCTAAAGAAAAAACCTCGTTGTTAGATCACCTTTCTTTCTAAGGACCGCCAGTGAAAAGGGCTGCAGCCCACGGAAGGTGGCGACATCGTGGAATTTAGGGCCCGATCCTATGCGTAATTAGACGGGGGGGGGAGTCCTACAACTCCTAGCATTTGTAGGACATTTTGGGGGGTCTAAGGATGCATAGGATTGCGCGCAAAGGTGCCCCCAGAGTCTTGATCGTCGTGGTTTTTCCTAAATAGCTCGATAGATCAATAGATTCATGGACCCATGGCTTACGGCTGGGATGTTTTCGATACCTATTATTAACAAAAAAGCAAACGCGCCCCTGTTGGCCGTAAGCAAAATCCCAAAACACCGATTCGTGTAATACCTTTACTTAGCCAACTGAAAGATCACCCAAAAATCTGCACTGTGTGTGTGTGTGTGTGTGTGTGTGATATTTCGGTCGGCCTAGTAAAGTTATTACACTGAAATAGATGTTTATTATTAACAAAGGACAATATTCTCTCCCCCCCCCCAAATATATATGCAGCCTTAACTATAGATTATATATAATCTATAGTTAAGGCTGCAGTCCTTGGATTACTTCTGTGTAAGCATGCATAGGATTTTGCATTTGCATTTATCTATCGCCCATCTGGCCGGCAAACCGGCCACCCTGGGCGATGTACAGAAAATAAAACAGAACAAAATACATTAAAACATTTTTCTCCATTAAAATACATTAAAACAGTATAAAATCTGCATCTGGCCGCATCTCGTGGCTTTTCAAAGGAGAAAAGTGAAGCACGTGCTGGACCCCGACTCTTCCCGCCCCCCCCCCTTTTCATTCTCCTGTCGAAACTGATGGGACATTAAGAACTGCTTAATTTAGGAGGGATTCCCGCGCACCAAAATGCGCGGTGCCAGCGCCGCGTCTCGCGGGGGGGGGGGGGCGCGAGCGAAGAATGCGCCTCTCCGGGCGTCGCGCCCTCCTCAGCCGGCCAGGCTGGCGAAGGCTCTTTCGGGCTTCGGCCTCGGAGGCGGCTGCTGGCCCTTTAAGAGGCGCTCGCTGCCGCACTCGAGCAATTTAGGAGGATCAGATAACTGGCGGCCAGATGGCGGGGGGGGCGGCGCGCGGGGCGGGGCGGGGTGGGAGCTCTTAGGGACCCTCCAGGAGACGCCTGCGAGCTGGAGCCCACCCTGGCACAGCCTGCCCCCAACCGGGCGCCCTCCGGATGGGTCGGCCTACTACAGCCCCCATGCTGGCTGGGGGATGATGGGAGTTGCAGTAATTTTATGATTCAGTCCAATGACCGTGCTGGAGCACAGCCTGCCCCCAGCCTGGCGCCTTCCAGATGGGTTGGACTACAACTCCCATCACCCCCCCAGCCAGCATGGGGGTTGTAGTCCAACCCATCTGGAGGGCGCCAGGCTGCGGCAGGCTGTGCTCTAGCAAGATCATGTTACTAAATTATTATTATTATTATTAGTAGTAGTAGTAGTAGTAGTAGTAGTATTTTATTAGTTATATTATATTATTTTATTAGTATTGTATTCGTATTTGTATTTTATTAGTTTTATTATATTCGTATTATTTTCTTAGTTTTATATTATTATTATTATTATTATTATTATTATTATTATTATTATTATTATTTTACTGTGGTCTTGTTATTTGTAGGGTCGTTTTCATTCACACTGCGGCCACGATCAAACCAACTGGGAGTATTGATATATTGTTAGAGTCCCACCAAGTTCAGTGGAGAAGTGCAGAGCAATTCTGCAGAGGTGTCCTCCAACGTAAGTCCAGCGAGACGAATAGGGCTTTTTCGCCTTGAGTCCCAGTATTGGGGAAAAGACGGGATATAAATATAATAATAATAATAATAATAATAATAATAATAATAATAATTATTATTATTATTATTATTATTATTATTATTTAGAACTGCAGTCTTAAGTACAGGCTTCACGGCGCAGTCCTAGGCACATCTACTCAGAAGTAAGCCCCACTGAGTTGAATGGGTCTTTACTCTCAGGTAACTGTGCGGAACAGCCTTCCTGGTGCCCTCCAGATGCTTTGGACTACAACTCCCGGCATTCCTGACCATTGGCCATGCTGGTTCGAGCTGATGAGGGTTGATGTCCCAAACGTCTGGAGCAGGGCTCTCCAGCCTTGGGTCCCCAGATGTTGCTGGCCTACAGCTCCCAGCATACCCAGCCAGCATGGCTAATGGCAAGGGATCCTGGGAGCTGTAGTCCAGCAACATCTGGGGACCCAAGGGAACCCTGGTCTGGAGGGTGCCAGCTGGGTTGGGCTAGTGTTATAGGGTTACAACCTAGCTCTCCCACTAACACCACTGGACTTAACGACGCTTTCGTTTGGGGCTGGATCATGCCCAGGATTAGCAATAGCAACCCTGATTGGGGGGGGGGGAGATTTTTTTTTGGGGGGGGGAGAATTATGCTCATTCATAAGGGAGATTTAGCCACTAGTCCCCCGAAATCAGAATAGACCCATTTGCAACCAATAGGACATCTCAGTGGGTTTACTCTAAGTATGGCTAAATCTGGATCCAACCCATTATGTATGGAGGATAAGTGGAGCCGCCATGTTCAAACACAGTCTACCTCTATCAGCAGCTGCTCTGATTCCATGGGGTTTCTGGAGGCAGATCTACCTGGCGACCCTTAGAGTCAATTTGCAGCTCTAGACGGACCTTTGTTCCCGATCCACCAGCAGGGCTCTTCTGACGTTTTTTTTTTTTTATGGTTGTTATTATTACTGGAGGTCCGGTCTTTCTTCAGTTCTGTTTACGTACTCCTGACGTATCATGCAATTCCACTGGTCACTGAAGAATAAATAGCTTTCAAAATATTAAGCTTTGATTCCCACCCCGCACTCTCAATTTTTTTCCTACCCTAAGGGCCCAATCCTGCGCATGTTTAGACAGAAAAAAAAAGCCCTACAACTCCCAGCATTCCCCAGCCAGCATAGCTGGCTGGGGAATGCTGGGAGTTGTAGGACTTCCCCCCCCCCCTGTCTAAACATGCGCAGGATTTCCCCCTAAATAGGTCCCTTTTCATACAACCTTCCCCACTTTGATGCCTTCCAGATGTGTTGGGCCCAACAGCTGGCTGGGAGATTATGGGAATTTTAGTCTCAACACATCTTGGGGGGGAGGGGCGCCAGGGTGGGGGAGGGGGGGCTGTTGGAACTGGAAAGCAAGAAAAACCGACCGACCTTAAGGAGTGAATGCAACGTGCTTAAAAAAAATAATTTTAAAAAATCATGCCGAAATACCTATGAAAAACTAAAAAAAAAAAAAAAAAAATCCATCTTGAACCACCGGCCAAAGACTAAAGAAAGCCCGAGGAAAGCCACTTCGGACGCCGTTGGTCAAGGAAAATAGAATCGTCTGCAGACACCTGCGGATTTGAGCACCTTTGGGGATCAACGCCTGGCGGGGCTATAGTTCCCATCATCATCCCCCAGCTAGCATGGTGGGAGTTGTAGTCCGGCGCGTCCGGAGGGCGCCAGGTTGGCGAAGACTCCAAAGCGCACCGACCACCACCACCCCGTTTCTTTGCAGCCCGAAGGCCGTCTCGCCCCTGCAATAAATGACGCATTCCCTATCCTAGCCGCGCTGCCTGGAGCGGGGAGGGGGCGCGGGGTGGGGGTGGGGGTGGGGGGCGGGAATCGCGCATGACCTGAACCCAGCCTCGAGGCGGCCTCGCTTTCCCTTCCGGCAGCCCCGCGGGAAAGGGATCGCAAGAGGAAAGCGCTTTGGGCCGCGTCGGGGGGGGGGGCGGCGGCGTGGGCGCGCATCTGTGCGGAAGGGATGGATGAGATGCATTCCGCTGGAGTGGGTGGGTGGGAAAGCGGTGTGTGTGTGTGTGTGTGTGTGTGTGTGTGAAGACTGAAGAATGGAGGGGCCTTCCTGCTCCCCCCCCACCTAACAAACAGCAACTCTTTGAAGCGTCGTTTCTGTGCCCCGGGCCAGGCCGGCAGGCGAATGTGCATGTGCCTCTCTCTCTTGCCCGCTTCTCCATATCCATCCTTCCAAAATCTGCATCCTCTCTATCAGTCTGTCTGTCTGTCGGCCAGCCCCCCCCTCCCGTGCTGTCTCTTCTGCCATCCCATCCATCTCTTTCCTTGTTTTTATGTGTTTATGTTTTAATCCAGTGTGTGGCCTAGTGGTGAGAGTGCTGGACTGGGGACTCGGGAGATCCGGGTTCTAGTCCCCGCTCGGCCATGAAGCTCACTTGGGTGACTTTCTGCCTCTCAGCCTCACCTACCTCACAGGGTTGTTGTGAGGATAACATGGAGAGGAGGAGGAGGATTATGTAAACTGCCTTGGGTTCCTTCCTTGCAGGAAAAAAAAAAAAGGCGGGGTATAAATACCTATAATAAATAAATAAATAAATATTCCCATGTTCTTGCGCTCGAAGACATTTGTTCGAAGGCATTTGAAGTATTAATAGAGTTCATCATGCTAATATTTTTGAGGATTTCTCTCGAAAACTTTACTACATGTATTTCACCTGCCTCTCTGTCTCTGTCTCTCTCTGTGTGTTTCTTTCTGTCTCTGTGCGTCTCTCTCTCCCCACACACCGCTTTTCTTTCGCATCCTCTTGACTGGCTTGTCTGTCTGTGTCTCTGTCTCTCTGTGTGCGTCTCCCTCTTTCATTCTCCCCACACCACCTTTTTCTGTAGCATCCTCTGTCTCTCTCTTGTCTCTCTCTGTCTCTCTTTCATTTTCCCCCCACATCCCCCCTTTTCTTTCCCATCCTATATCGACTGTCTCTGTCTCTCCCTCTCCGTGTCTCTCTCCCTTCCCCCCCCCACACACCCCTTTTCTCTCGCATCCCCCCCCCCCCGAGCCCCGACGTGCTCCATCTGGGGCGCAGCCACGCGCTCCAGTCTCCCTCCCCTCGGTGGCTCGGATCGAGTTCCACGTCACTTTCACTCCTCCTCCTCCGGTCCCGCGGCGGAGGTGCTGGGCGAGCGCGGAGGGAGGGAAGCGGAGCCGCCGGCCCTTCCCGAGGCCGGATCCCCGCGCCGCCGCCGCCGTAGCACGAGGGCCGAGCGCGTTACCTGCTCTCCTCGGGCGGCGCCGTCGCCTGCAAGGCCGGGCCAGCCCGCGGGGATGCTTCGCCCTCGGACGGGCTGTCCCGCCGGCCAAAGGGGAGGAACCGGCGTCTGTGTGCGAAGGGGGGGGGGGCGATGGCGCCCCTTGGACGGCCCCGACGGCCTTCCTCCTCCTCCTCCTCCTCCTGCCGCTGCTGGCTCCGCTTCCTTCGGGGTCCGCTCCGGAGGGAATTTATACAGCTCCCCAAAGGCGGGGGGGGCGCCCTCCTCCCCTCCGCTCCGCTTTGTGCCCACTTGCCTGCTGTCGCTCACCGGACACCTTTGGCAGGAGAAAAGAGATCCTCCCGCGGCCCCTCCCGCGTGGACACCCGAGCCGGCGCTTGGCAGCCCGTGCCCAGGATCCGGTTTCTCCGACGGGGCGCTCGCGGAGCCCTTTCCGTCTCTTTTTGGCAAAGCCCCCCCCCCCGGGGGGGCGGCGGAACCAGATCTTCTGCTTCCCCCCCCCCCTTTGTGTGTGTCTCTCTCTAAAGGGAGGCGTTTAAAAATTTAAGGCCGCCTCCGGCCCCCTCCGACGGGTCGGGCATCTGGTCCCTGGGGGGGGGGGCTGCTGAGTGCTGCCGAGGAGGAGGAGGAGGAGGAGGAGGAGGAAGGCCCGGCGGCCGGAGAAGTGGGTGACAGCCGTCGGGCGTGGCGGTCACACCAGCACGGGGGTGGGTGGGTGGGTGGACAGCTGGCGCAGGAGTCCGGAGATTGGGGGTGGGTGGGTTGTGGGGAAGAGAGGATTTAAAAATAATTTTTTTTTAAAAAGGGATATGTGGGGGAAGGAAGCGAAAGAAAGAAAGAAATGGAACGTGGAGGAGAAAGAAATGTATCTGTGTTTTATTTTATGTGTGTTTTTTTTTTATTTGTTTCCCGGACTTGCTACCAAAAGAGAGTGAGAGACGTAAGACAGAGACGGAACAAGAGGGAAGGAAGGAAACGAACGAAAGGCGGAACATGAGGGAGAAAGAAAGAAAGAAAGAAAATGTACATGTGCGTGCCAGAGAGCGAGTGAATGAGTGAGTGAGTGAGTGAGTGAGTGAGGGACGGAGGGAGGGAGGGAGGGAGAGAAAGAAACCTGGATGTGTAGAAGAAAGAGTAAGAAGCGTGCCTGCGCATTCGTGCGTTTGAGAGGGAAGCCGCCAGCCGGGCGCCCGGCGCCGGCCCTGCCTCGTTGTTCCCCTGCGCTGCGCACCGATGGCGCTCGACGAATCCGCCCCTCTCGGCAGCGGCGGAGCGCCTGGTTTGCACGCAGGAGGACCCCCGGCTCGATCCCGGCAGCATCTCCAGGCGGGGCTGGGAAAACTCCTGCCTGAAGCCCCCGGGGAGCCGCCGCCGCCGCCGCTGCCCGTCCGCGTCCACCGTACTGGGCGGGGCGCGCCCCGGGCCCGACTCGGCGCAAGGCCGCTTCCCAAGCTCCTTCCAGGCGCCGAACAGGCCTCTCCGTCTCTGTGTTTCCGCTCCGGCCTCCCCGGCTGCCCTTCAGGCTAACCTGGGCAAGGCCTGCCACTGCTGCTCCCCCCCCCCCAAAAGTAGCCAAAGAGCAAGCTCCTTTTTGGGACAAGCTTGCGACAGATTCAATCAAAGCGTGGCT
This sequence comes from Shinisaurus crocodilurus, assembly GCA_021292165.1. Lineage (NCBI taxonomy): Eukaryota > Metazoa > Chordata > Lepidosauria > Squamata > Shinisauridae > Shinisaurus > Shinisaurus crocodilurus. The sequence goes on from JAHFWL010000029.1 coordinate 85,713, forward strand.
CAAAGCAGATGATTGGGTCTTTTAGATTATTTTTTAATGCAAGTAGCTAGGAAAACGGCCAGTGTGCGTGGGGAGGCGTTTAAAAATTTAAGGGCCCTTTAAAAAGAGGCATGCCCTCCGGGGGGGCGTGGCTGGCAGTGAGAGAAGCGGAAGGCCTCTTCCTCCTCTAAAAGAAACCCCCCCACCACGAAAGACGTCTTGAAAGAAAGAAAATATAAAATTTCCCCCGTTCTAGAACGACTTGCTTTCCCCCCATGCAAATGTACGGAAATTGAACCCATCCATTAACTGGTTGATCGACTAAATTGTTTTTAGCCGTCTTGTTTTTATCAACTTGTTTTAGTGATTTTTTAAAAAATTGGTTTTAAATTTTTATAACGTTTTTATTGTTTATATTTTTAACAGCATTTTATTGTTTTTTGTTTTTTTTAAATTGATTGTTGTACACCGCCCAGAGAGCTTCGGCTGTTGGGCGGTATAGAAAATGAATGAATAAATAAATACATTTCCCACTGAGAAGCCGGTCTTTGGGGGGGAGCGAGAGTGAGGCCTCCATCCATTTCCTATGACAGACGAATGAATGGATGGATTTTTCAAAAAAATAATAATATGATGGCCAGGTAATGGGCGGATTAATTATTTAATCAATCAATCAACCAATCAATCTCACCGCTTAATCGACTCAGGGCGCAATCCTAGGCATGTTGAGACAGGAAAAAGTCCTACGACGCCCGGCATTCCCCAGCCAGACGTTTCCCCCCCCCTGTCTAAACCTGCCTAGGATTGCGCCTTAAGCGGACAAATCGTGGGGCGATTGGTCTGAACTTAGTGGGACTTACTTCTGAGTAGACATGCCTAGGATTGCGCTGTAAACAGGCTTCCCTGCTCGGCCATGAAACTCACTGGGTGACTTTGGGCCAGTCACTGACTCTCAGCCTAACCTACCTCACAGGGTTGTTGTGAGGATAACATGGAGAGGAGGACTATGTAAGCCACCTTGGGTTCCTTGCAGGAAAAAAGGCGGGGTATAAATATAAAAAATAAAAAATAAAATGGAGATTCAAGAACGGCGGGAGAAGGCGAGGAGAGGGCTCGCTGTTGATGCTAAAAGGGGGGATGGGGTGGCCAGGCCCGGATCTCCTGGTCCGGGTCTCCTGGTCCTTTCTCGTTCTTCTGTTCCGATCCAGCTACCTTCCTTGGGACGTCATTCCATCCCCAAAGGACCGGAGGCAAAGTAGGATTTCCCTTCCCCTTCGTAACGATGGGCCGATCCACACGTGCAGGGGGGGGACAGCACTTGATTTCCGTGCACGCGATGGTTGTGTGAACGGACTCCGTTCAAGAAAGCATGGCGCGTGAGGCGGTCTGATCCTTCTCGGGCGTTGATGTGCCCTCTGCGATGGTGGTGCCAGTCAGGAGTGAACCGGCCTCAGTTCCTTTCCTCCCCTTGCACGCGATTTGGGCCAAGCTCCGGCCGGTGTGTGTGTGTGTGTGTGTTTTCACGGGTCTGAATGTTTATTTTTTTATTATTATTATTATTATTATTTTTGCCTGCTTGTGCGTGAACTCAGGATGGAGGAGCGGGGAGTGGAGAGAGACAGGGAGAATCTGAAAAGGGCTTCTATAGAAATGCGTCCGGGAAGGAATTGGGAATGACGGATACCCAAACCAGTTGGACCAGTCGGCGGAGAAAGAGGGCCCGCCCGAGGCGGGATCGGGTTGCTAAAAGCCTGACCTGCCGTTTAGGATTAAAGTGGGAAAGCATCGGAGGAAGGCGGGGGGGGGGGCGGCTGAGGCACGCCGGCAGAGGGAAATAATTCCATTATTGGGGGGGGGGGCTCTTCCTTGCTCTCCCCATTCCACAACCAAGTTTGTTTGTTTGTTTTTAAGGGTTTTTAGTTGCAGCAGAATCCAAAAGAAATAATTTTGAATTAAAAAGAAAAAGACAAATACAGAAGGGGCCTCATCATGGCTGGAAAAGCGACGACAAGAATGGCCGAGATCAAAAGAAGCATTTCCGCAGCCCCCTCACCCATCTCCACTCGCATCAGCACCACCAGCACCAGCACTCCCGAGCAGGCGGCAAACGGGTTGACGGGCTGCTGGTGGAACCCGATAGATCCGCTCCGAGAATTAACGAGTGATTCGCATTTTGTTGTTGTTGTTGTTGTTGTTGTTGCGGCTTCAAGATTATTGGGCTTCCTGGATCTTCACTCTAGCCTAAACGCAATCCTCTGCACACCTGCCTGGGATTATTAAGCGCCAACGGAGTCGGCGGGATTTACTCCCGAGTAGACCTGCACAGGGACTTGGGTGTGTGTGTCAGTTTAGCCACGTGGGGTACATGCCCCGTTTTCCACGGAGTCTCTCTTCCGGTTGGAATATGAGTCCACCTGACAAAGAGGTTCAAAACCACATAAATACATGATGGAGGATGCCAGATTTTTCCAGGCCTTTTGAAAAAGGATCCCAATTGGGAAGATGATAACCGGTTGTGTAGTGTTCTTTTACAGGGCTATCTGTTGTTGTTTTATAACAATTATAATCCTAGTCGCCGCCACCACCACAACAATACAATTCAGAACAGAAGTGATGACAGATGGAGGCAAGCCCTGGGAAAAGTAGATCTCCTCTCTCTCAGCTTGTAGTACAGTCTCCAAGGGGACTACATCTCCCATCATATGGGGATGGGGGGGAATTGTAGTCCAGCACAACTGGAGAGAACTGGCCAGGGGAAAGGCTGCTCTAGTAAGCTGACATAATTAAAATCAATACCGAAAGATGCAAGGCACCAAAAGATATGTATTCAAAATGCAGATGTATTGGGAGAAAAATACGATTAAGGCACAATCCTATGCAAGTTTGGACAGAAAATAGGCCTACAACTCCCAGCATGCCCCAGCCAGTCATGCCCTTAAGGGTAATACCTATTCCCTAAAAGGGGAGGTGGAAACTCAACTCAAGTCTGCGTAGTAACTGCATTTGCTCCTATTAAGCCCTTGTTTGTTTGTTTGTTTGTTTATTTATTATATTTATACCCCACCTTTTTTCTTGCAAGGAACCCAAGGTGGCTTACATAATCCTCCTCTCCATTTTATCCTCACAACAACCCTGTGAGGTAGGTTAGGCTGAGAGACCGTGACTGGCCCAAAGTCACCCAGTGAGTTTCATGGCCGAGCAGGGACTAGAACCCAGATCTCCTGAGTTCTATACCTTCTATACGCATCCATATATACGCATCTATAGTTCTATACGCATCCATACCTTCCCGCCCTCCTGTCTCTTGTCTCACCACCACAATCTGTTGAAACCCAGATTGTAAATTCCTTGGGGCAAGGGCCCTTTTGCTGATGTTTCTCTGTAAACATATTTTTTAAAAAAATAAAATAAAATAAAGTTCTACTTCTATATTCGTCTTTCCAAAAAAAAAAAATGGCATCCCTATTCTCAATCATTGGATGGGTTTTAAAAAACATGAAATGTAGCAGAGAGGGCTGTATTTTGTTAGAACGTGGGTGGGGACCGCGTGGCCCTCCAGACGGTGGTAGATTGCAATTCCTATCAGCCCCAGTCAGCAGAGCCAATGGTGAGGAGTGATGGGAGTTGTAGTCCAACAACATCTGTGTTAGACGCACCCTTTAATACAAACAGAGCCTAATGTCTCCCCAGCACCTGTTTTCAGTACTAGCTCTGAATCTTGTGAAGCTACAATCAACTCTGTGTCTCTGAGCATGTACAGAGCATCTGTAGAGAGAATCCCCCCCACACACACAATGTGTACTCCCTGCTTATTGTGAGTGATTTTTATATAAGCAGCGGCTTTCATGCTAATCCTGAGGAGAGACTCAGAATAGAAAAGGGCAATTGCTTTTAGCTGAAATCAATACCATCAGAAGGCAAGAGTTTTCTGTGCATTTGATGCGGTCACAGAGGCTCTTGCCTATGGAATTCATGTGGCAATAATCCTGCCAGTCACCAGGTGCCCCAGGGCTTTTTGTTGTTGGTTGAGTCAGGATGAGGACCCAGCGAGGAGAAGGACACTTCCCAGCTCTACTTCCCAGCCCACTTAGGTATTTATTTCCAGCAGGTATAATAAACTGCCCTTCATCCACAAGGGATCCCAGGGCGGCCGGGCGGCGTACAAAACATTAAAAACAAACAAACCAAATATAAAAAACCCTGCAATTACACATGAAAAGACCAGTTAAAACAGAAACTCTTCAACCAGCGAGCCAAACGGAAATACAGCACTGGATTCAGCTTAAAAATAAATGAAGGGCACAGACAGTCCTACGCAAGTTACAACAGAAAAAGAGTCTACAACTCCCAGCATGCCCCAGGCAGCATAGCTGGCTGGGGCATGCTGGGAGTTGTAGGCCCTTTTTTCTGTCCCAACACGCATAGATAGGATTGTGCCTTAAACTGTAAATGGTAAAATTCTAAAATGTTAAAATGCTTGGGCAATAAATAACATTTTCATTTGGCACCGAAAGGAAAGCAAAGTCGTCACCAGTCGGATCTCCTTTGGGAGGGCATTCCAAAGTCCGGGTGGGTGGGTCACCACAGTTCGGGGAGCAGCCCAGCTTAAGGGAAGATAGTCCAGAAATCCTTGCAGGATCTGGACTGCGGGAAATGGCCAGGCGATGGATCTAGAAGTGGAGCTTGGGAAGCAGAAGAGCCCAGCCTTACTGGTACTTCCCTCCGAACACTGGCTGATATTCCCTCTTCTGCACAACTATGAAAGGTGCAGGAGCCCCAGTGCGAAGACTCTAGCCCAGCAGCGCTGAACCTCTTTCGCCCTGAGGGAAGAATTCCGTTTCGGAGAAGCTCTCAAGGGGCCATATTCCCCTGTGGGCTAGGGCCTAAGGCGAAAGGGGGCAGGCCAATGTCCCCAAAATAATTAAAGTGCAAGAATATTTTAGCTTAAAGCTCTCACCATACCAGGTGCTAAGGCTTAGGAGATGCATTTCAACCTTTTAGAATTGTGGGGGGGGGCGACTGTACAGAATCCAGGGAACCATGAAACCAGTGGGAAGGGCAGAGGAGGCGAAGTCAGTGGGGCTCCTCATCCGTTACAGCTTTTACTCTGAGCTCTATAGGAGCTATCCATGGCGCTGTACCCCATCCCCAAAAACTCCTGGGTTCTGCACCATGGATAGCTCCTATAGAGCTCGGAATACACGCTGCAATGGATAAGGAGCCCCACTGACACTGGGAATAGATTTATTTATTTATTTTTGGAATCGATTTTTTTTATTATAAATAAACCATACGACTGAAAACAATATTCCTTACAACCCACCACGAAAACGTGTTACAAATTCGTCACCCAGATTTCAAGATCTTCTAAACCAGTGCAGTTACAGATCTACACTGACAGTGACTTAAACTAATACATTTGATTTAACATACCCGTATTTTTCCGTCTATAAGATGCCCCCATGTATAAGACGCCCCCCCACTGGGCAGTTTTGCAACCGCGCGGTTCTCTCCTCGGCTTATTTCCGTGTATAAGACGACCCTCAATTTTTAGTCTAGCTAGCGATTTTAGGAAAAAGTATAGTCTTATACATGGAAAAATACTGTAACTCCTAATCTACGTTTGATGGTCTTTCAGCGTCCATCAGTCTGTCGTGTAATCGGTGGTGTAGATTCCTCCATCCACAGCCAGAATTTCTTCTACTTTATCCGAGGCAGCCTTTCTTTCTCATACTGACTGATCGCTTTGGTTCTATTTTATACATATAGTCACCACCAGCCTCTCCAAGGGGGGGTGGGGGTGGCCAACCCAAGATGGGCCAGAAATGGTCTGTGTCTGGGCTGTACCATCTCACGGTGCAGGTGGGGATGATTTTCTTGTATACTCCTCCACGGATATTTTTTTTTTAAAAAAAAAATCCTCTACAGAAAACTAGATATCGGGGGATTAGGCTGCAACCTTTCAGCAATTAACTGGTTTAGATGGATCCATTAAAAACTTTTAAAATCAGCCCCCACTTAATTGGACAACACTTTTGGGGTGGGGGTTTTAATCATGTTAATCTTATTACTTTTCAAAACTGCAGGTGCTGACACAATGTCAGAAGCAGCAGGAGTCTCTCCCCCCCCCATCACTTTCACAGAGGATGGAACATCCCTTCTGAGCGGGGGTGGGGTGGGGGGGGTGCCAAGCCATATAAAAACAAGGAGCCTGTGCTCCTTCCAGAACTCTTGTTTGGTTAGAGTCATATGCAAATGTGCGGCGGATAGAATGGCTTGATTCATTGAGTAAAACTCCACTGGTTAAGAAACTAAGGCTGCTGCAACGCTGTACACCCCTCCAGCTGTGTCGGACTACAACTCCCAGCATGCCCCAGCCAGCCCAAGGCTGCTATACCCACGTAGCTGGGAGTAGATCCCATTGAACTCAATGGGGCTTGTTTCGGAGTAGACGTGTATAAGATTGCATTGCGCGTTTTCTTTCATTGTGTGGCAGCCTTAGATGGGGGAGGAGGGTTCTTTGCTTCCCTGGCATAATATATTTCTATGTGAAGGAGGGCAAAACACAAATGGCACTGGAAATCCATAATCGGATCTCCCAACTTATTTTTCCCATTTTAAGGCAGCCACTGGGAGCTCTGGTTCTGATTAGGGCGGTAGCACTGTGTGTGTGTGTGTGTGTGTGTGTGTGTGTGTGTGTGTGTAACTCTTTCCTCCTTTTTTATTTCCCCTATCTAAATCCCCCCCCCCACCGCTGCTACTTATAGGTCTAGCCCTGCCATAAAGCAGAGTGAAGTGAGTTGCTTCAGGCGGCACCATGAAGGTAGGTGGGCAGTAGATGTCGGCCCTCACGAGGGGAGGGGGAGCATCACTCGGGCTCTGCTTCAGGCAGCAAAACGTCTTGGGACGGCACTGGGTATGGAGATGTATCCAGCCATAACACTGGTAGCTCTCTTGCATTCCATGGCAGACTGGGGTCAATTTAGAACAGGGAAACCATGCAGAGAAGAAGAACTAGCACCTGTTCCCCTAGGGCAGTGTTCTCCAACCTTGGGTCCCCAGATGTTTTTGGCCTACAGCCAGCTACGCTGGCTGCGGCATGCTGGGAGTTGTAGGCCAAAAACATCTGGGGACCCAAGGTTGGAGAACTCTGCCCTAGTGCAAGGCTGGGGAACCTCTTTCAGCCCGAGGGCCGGATTCCATGTTGGAGAAGCTCTCGGGGCGGGGGGGGGGCGCATACCAGTGGTGGGCGGGGCCAAGGGCAAAGGGGGCGGGGCCAGAAAGACAAACATTACCAGCATATTTTAGCTTAACGCTCTTCCTGCCAGTAACTAAACCACAGGAAAGGCTTTGGGGGGGGGGGGGAAGCCCGAAAACCACCAAACACCCTATAGTTGGGGGAAGGGGGCAGGACCAGGGAAAATGGGGCATTGCCATCTGAAGAACCCTGATTTGGCCCCCTGCCCTGGTGCCGCTTTTTCTGAGAACGAAAGAAAATACGGACCCCCCCCCCATGGCTGCTTTAAAGGCAGGGGAGGGGGGGTGCTGGGAGACCCCATCACAGACCGGCCACGTCACCCTCCGTTTCAGACCTGAGCTAAAGCAAGCGGGGATCGCCAGCATGATGGACTCTTGCCCAGGGAGTCAGTAGGGTGGGCAGACGCCAAGGGGATGGGGCGGGGGGGCCCTGCACGGAAACGAATTAGGCCCCGCCAAAGAAGCGGCTTGCACCAAGTGAGACACGGGATAGCCACAAAACGTGATATTTAAAATGCAACGTGTAAACGTCAAAGAAAAGCTTGCGGAGGGACGTCCAACTGCTGTGGCTGTTCTCACCTGCTCTCGGCACACACCCACACGTGGCCCACCCTTGAACGTGGCTGTATTTAAGGATCTAAGGAACGCCTTTGCCTTGCTCGGTCAGACCAGCGTGCCCATCTGGGCCAGTACGCTGCAGCCGGCAACGGAAAGGGCCTGTGTTTCACAGAGGCCTGCCCGGTGTTCCCTGGTGGCTTGCTATGAACATATGGGATTCTGCCTCTGAATAAACAGGGGGGTTGCATTCAGCTGTAGACACACAGGAAGCTGCCTTCTACACCGAGTCAGACCCCGCTTGGTCCACCTAGCCCAGTGCCGTCGACACTGGCCGGCAGCCGTGGCTCTCCGGGGTTTTTCAGGCAGGATTCTTTTCTAGACCTATCTGGAGATGCTCCGGGGGATTGAACTGGTGACCTGCATGCAAAGCACTGGGCCATGGCCCTGATAGACAGACAGACAGACAGACTCTTCTATTTGAATGCTGCTATTTTGACCTTGGCAATGCCACCTCACCCTAGACCAGTGTTCCTCAACCTTGGGTCCCCAGATGTTTTTGGCCTACAACTCCCAGCATGCCACGCTGGCTGGGGCATGCTGGGAGTTGTAGGCCAAAAACATCTGGGGACCCAAGGTTGAGAAACACTGCCCTAGACAAAAGGAAAAGAAGGGCAGACCCACCTGTTTTTGCTGGCCTCCCCTTAAGTCGGGCCATTGATTTTTATTGATAACGTTTAATTTTTAACAATTTAACCGGCAATCTCTGTTTTTCTGGATTTTATTGAAACGTGTGTTTATGGATTATTATTATTTTTTTTTAATTGCATCCATTTTGCATGGTTTCTATCTTGCATGTCGCCTTGAGTGGGCTCCACCACCCTTAAAGGAGGCCTAGAAATCATTTTAGGTAGATATTTACATCCATTCATTCATGAAATGGGCTCTAGACTGGCGGTCGTCTGGTCCACCACCGACCATCCCGCAGTTCGGCTCATGTGACTGCAGTGCCCTCGAGGGTCTTTTCTGTCCGCCTCGTTCCCGAGGGCAGATGCCACAGGACAGCGAGAAGATGAGGGCGGTTTTCCCTTTGGTGTTTGTTGTGTTTGCTTTTTAATTTCAAGCCACTGTTTCCTTTGGGGAGAGAGGCTTAAATCTGCCACCGAGCCTGTTCGCTGGGCTCAGATGGAGGTGGCCGCGAGGGGGACCATGATGGCGGTGACGTCATCTTAATGGACCGGGGGATGGAAAAACTGTGATTGATAACATAGATCAGGTGGCAACGCTGAGCCCATCGTGGCGGCCGTGCCAGAGCTCCGCAGCAAAGGCCTCTCGCCAGCTTCCTGTTTTGCAGCACTAACCCGCCGGCCTCCTTGAATATCGATTGCTTTTGCTCGTTCTTATCTTCCATTAGCAGAAACGGATGAGCTCCCGAAACACGCAAGAAGAGTGTTGGGAGGCCCGGAACGCGAGCAGAAGATTGGTTAGGGGGTGCAGCCTCTTCCCGGGGTGAACCCTTGCGTGGATTCCCGCTTGCCTCTCTCGCTAAACATCCTTGGGGAAATGGGCGAGGGGCTGCCCCCTTCCGTTTTGAGCTGCGGCAGGGCACAAAATGGCTGACGGTCCACGAGATGGCCGCCTCTTGCCTTTTCACACGCCACACGCTCCTGTACCGTACGCACCCCCAGGAGATCCTGCTAGCTAGGACAAGCCAAAGGTGCATCACGATGGACTCATTGCTTATCCAGTGTGTGAGACACTCTATTCTTAATCTTAAACCCATATTCCTCACCCTCAGTGGTAACCAAGCCTCTGTACGCGCCACTCGTTCCCCGGACGTCGACCTTCCCTCCAACCAGTTATCTTGCCCTCTGCTGAAGTTTAGATTCTAGTAAGCTCCTTGTGGGCAAAGACTTCTTTTGTTTATGACACTCTATAAAGCACCATGTACTCTGAAGGAGGAGAAAGATCCTGTGTGCGCATCATGTGTATGTGTATGTATATATATCCATATTTGCCCCCCAGTTTATGTGGGGAGGAAGTGTCCCCCCTTTCCGCCCACCAAGCATCTCACAGAGCAGCCCTGCCCCTCTCGAATTCTGATGCCCCAGAAAGCCACCTGTACCGAATCTCGGTTTGGTATGGTCCTGCTGTGAAATGAATTCTGTGCAGGTCTTTAGGCGATGTGAGGCACAGGATACCTTAAGGGCCATCTTCTCCCAGCTGTTTGGATGACCAAACCTTCGGGATCCACACTTTCCCTTGCCATGTGAGATGCAACAGATGAGTGTGCGGGTCGGGGCCTTTTTTTAGGCCACAATTATATGCCTTTTCTCATGTATTATCTCTTTAGTCTGTCCTTCTTCTGTGGAGCTCAGGACAGCAGACACGGTTCTCTCTCTCTCTCTCTCTCTCTCTCTCTCTGCTGCCTGTAACCTTCACAACAACCCTCTGAGGTAGGCAAGGCTGTGAGAAAAATAACTGGCCCAAGGTCAGCCAGTGAGCCACATGTCGGAGTGGAGAGTTGAACCTGGGTCTGCCTAGCCTTAATCTGACACTCTGACCGGACTTCCCCAACTTTTTGTGTCCCCCCCAGTTGTGTGGGACTACAACTCCCATAAGCCCTCAGCTAGCTGTGCAGTCCAACACATCTGGAGGGTGACAGGTTGGAGAAGACTGTGCTAAGGTACGTTTGCTTTTTCCCCACGGGGTCTTTGAGCCATGGACCAGTAAGATGATGAACGGCAGCTGACTCATTTTTGTTCCTAGTTTCACCGTTTGGCCATTTTTATTGTCATTTTATTTTATTTTATTTTATTTTAAATGGCTAATGTTTTATTCAAAGGGAGAGAGACTTTGTTAAAAAGTGCAAAAAGCAGGATATAAATATTTTTATAAATAAATACATCATCAGACGCTACAGAAAATGGAAAAAGGGCATTAAGACGAGGTCCTTGCTCACGTAGCATCAAACGGAAGCGCAGGAGATTGGTAGCAGCGCAACTCAAGACACAACAGCTTCCTGGCGAGAAAAAAAAAACGGGTGGCGGGCGGTGTTGTGTCCTTGAGGTCTGATGCAAAATTAAAAGATAAGAATTACCGTTGGGAAACCAGATGCTTGGTTGGGTGGTGGTTCCTGTGCCCAAGCGCATGTTCCAAAGGCCATCTGCACTGCCGCATGGAGTGCTCCTGTTCAGGGTTCCAGCCAGCCATGTCTTCCTCCACGATATGCCATTCCATTCTTCCTCCCTCCCACAACACTCAGCCTTCTGTGGGTACTGAACATGCCACAATACATAGAATCATAGAATCATAGAAAAGTAGAGTTGGAAGGGGCCTACAAGGCCATCGAGTCCAACCCCCTGCTCAGTGCAGGAATCCAGGTCAAAGCATCCCCGACAGATGGCCGTCCAGCTGCACCTTGAATGCCTCCAGAGTGGGAGAGCCCACCACCTCCCTAGGTAGTTGGTTCCATTGTCTTATTGCTCTGACAGTCAGGAAATTTTTCCTGATGTTTAGGTGGAATCTAGGTTCCCGTAACTTGAGCCCATTATTCCGTGTCCTGCAAATTGGGACGGTTGAGAAGAGATCCTGGCCCTCCTCTGTGTGAAAACCCTTCAAGTACTGGAAGAATGCGACCATATCTCCCCTCAGTCTCTTCTTCTGAAGGCTAAACATGCCCAGTTCTAAACATGGCCAGCAACAATGCAGAACTTCCTGGCACACCATACGCCGCGCCACCTAAGATCCACCATTCGGGCAGGCTTAGCCCAGGAGTCCCCAACGCAGTGCCTGCGGGGACCGCCAGTTGGCTCCCATGAATCTCTCCCCTTCCTGCCCCTTAAAAAAAAAAACTGTTTTAAGAAAAACCCTGGGAAACGTTAGGGCACCCTTCTTTCTCTCCCTTTCTAGCCTCTGGCCTTGCTCTTTCTCCCTCCCTCCCAGTCTCTCGCCTCGCTGTTTCTCCCCCCCCCCCCCAACAACAACTCTTTAGCTCACTTTTGACTAGCCAGGCCCACACGGCAGCCATTATGTGACTAGCCACATCCGCCATGTAGCCATTTTGTGGTGGCACCCATGGCAGTTTCTCAAATTCCCAAATGCGCCCACAGGTCCAAATAGTTTGGGGACCCTGGCTTTGCCTATGTGGTGGCCCCGCCTCCTGGAGGAATCCAAGGAGACTTGGCGGGCCGGATGCAAAACCTCCGCAGGCCGGATTAGTCCCACGGGCCGGACATTCTGCACCCCTGCTGTATGCCAACAGCATCGCTCGAGACTGAACTGGTTTAAGGAGGAACATTCCAGCAGTTGTCTCTACAGCAGCTCAAGGTGGCGGTGCAGATGGTCCGGGGGCCAAAAGCGTCCTGTCCAGAAGCAAGCTTGCCCAGACAGTGCTCTTTGAGTTGGGGGGCATCGGGGGGCCCAGCCTGTCTCTCCTCTCAGCCCTGGTGCCCAACTCGCCACCTCCCACAAGGAGGTGATCTCATCCCTGCTCTGTGCAACCGAGACGCCATCAATATTTCATTATCGCAAGGCTATCACTGTAGAGTCGGCAGGCAAAGACCTCTTTATTCAAGCGGGCCTTTGGTGCGTGAGCGGGTCTGTCGGGCTGCAGGCCGTTCTTATTCTGTTATTGCGGTGCTTCTATTGTGTTTCGATGCATCATTTTAATTGAGTGTTGTTTATGATTGTCAGTTGCCACGAGCGCCACTTTTCATGGTAGAAAAGCGGGGTACACATCAAATGAATAAATAAAGGCCCAGCGCAACAGGGAGGGAGAGACGGTGGTCTCCACCGGTGCCGACTGGGCAAGTCCGTTCATTATAAAGGCCCAGCACCTAAAGCCTGCGCTACAGTGTGCTGATGTGAGGGCTGAACCCAAGAGAGGCCACCGGAGGATTTCGCTCAGCAAACATTGTACATTTGAGGACTGGCGTAGAGTAGCAACTCAGATGGTACGATCCAGGTTTATGGTTCATCACAGATACCCTTCCTTCCTTCATTCCTTGACAACACTCGATATGCCACTTCCCGGCACGACAGCGCCCCCCCTCAAAGCGGCTTACAATCACCATCAATAAAATTGCATCGTACAAAGCAAACTGGTGGATCCCTCTATGGCAGCTTTCTCTTACATGGTCTCCTCCTAGACGTTTTGGACTTCAATTCCCATCAGCCCCAACCAGCGGTCGGGAATGCTGGGAGTTGGAGCCCAAAACATCTGGTGAGCACCAGGCCATGGGTTGTATCCCATATTAGTTCTACTTCGAGTAAACCCATTTCAATTAGTGGGTCTAAAGTTAGACTCATATTGGATGCAACCCCATTTATTCGTGAACAGCTCCTGCTGCAAGCCAGGGAGAACCCTGAAGCGGCCCAACTATGTGGGGGGGGGGAGATGGGGGGGTGTCCCATGCCTGGACCCTTCCCGTTTAGTCAGCACTGCTCTGGGAGGCCTATCTTTTTAGATCGCTTCAAAGCTCTTCTAGCCATGGGGAAGCCGCTCTCATAGCATGGCCACTTGTGAGATGCCCCCCAAAAGAGGACACGGATCACCAAAAAAAGGGGACACCCATTTGCACAAAATTTGCACGTGTTCATTTGTACACCTGCAAGTTTAGAAATCATTATGCTAATTTAAGGAGAAAAACGGTGCACCCCACCTGCTCCGTTTGCCGTTGATGGGCAACTTGAAAGGCCCTTCAACTCTTCCTTCTGACAGTCCTTTATCTTTAAACTGGATTTGGACTGGATAGCCCAGCCTTCCCCAAGCGGGCACCCTCCAGATGTGTTGGACTACAACTCCCAGCATGCCCCAGCCAGCATAGCATAGCTAGCTGGGGCATGCTGGGAGCTGTAGTCCAACACATCTGGAGGGTGCCCGCTTGGGGAAAGCTGGGATAGTCCTTCCAATACAGGACACCTTCAAAGTAGAGGACTGTCCTTTGGCAGCCTTTCAAACAGAGGACTGTCCTCTGTAAAAAAAAAAAAAAAAAAAGGACACCTGGCCACCAGCTCTCAGATAAACCGCTCTAATGCAGTGGAGAGAGCGTTCATACAACGGTGCTCTTGGTGGTCCTTTTGGCGATTGCTCGCCTCGCAGTCCCCAGTCCATTACGTGGGGATACCACCAGCTGGCCATACAGGGCTGTTGTGGAAGGATCACAGAGATCAGGGGTGTTCGGCCCGAGGGCCAAATTCCATTGCAGAGAAGCTCTCAGGGGCCGCATTCCAGTGGTGGGTGGGGCCCAAGGCAAAAGAGGCCCCAAATGCCAGCATATTGTAGCTTAAAGCAATTCCTGCCCATAACGAAGAAGCCTCATTTCAACCGTTTATAAGACTACGGGGAAAACTGCACGAAAGTTTCCTTCACTTGCAAAAATGTATTCCGATTGCAGAAGCTGGGTCTCCTTGGCACAGAAGTCTTTTTTTGGGGGGTGGGGGGCGTCCCAGAAAACGCCCCACCCCCTTGAAGGGACCCGCTGAGCCCCAGCACTCCCAGCCCTATCTGCTCGCTGGGACGCGGCTTTTCCCCGTCGCCCCCCCCTCCTTCCCGAGCGGCCCCCAGCGCCTTGTTTCCATCAGAACATCATCATGCATTAATAATGGCCACCGATCTGACCCTGCCCCGGCAAGCCTTTTTTTTTTTTTCCAGCTGGGGGAAAGGTTGCAAAGCGTAACCCGAACTCGTGGCGCTGGGACCGGCTCGAGTGTCATGGCAGGTCTCAGTTTCCTGGCTGGTTTTGATCTGGGGGTGGGGGGGTGGCTGTTGGTGTTAACAAGGGGGACCGGCCTGCAGGGTTGGCAGAGAAAAACAGGCAGGGCGTGATCCTTCGAGGAGAACTCCTGGACATCAGGAGGGCCAAACAGGAGCAGGCCGGAGGAGGCCTGTCTCAATCAGCATCCCATTCCACAAGGCAGCTCACCAGAGGCTTCTGGGAAGGCCACAAGCAGGATGTGGATGCAGCCCCCACCACCACCACCTCCGAGCAGCTGGAATTTGGAAATACTACTGGGACCTGCAAGCAAACATCACCGTATAGAGCGATCCGAGGGGTGGCCACTTACGAATTGCAGAAGAGGAAATACATCACCAAAGGGGGGAGGGAGGGAGGGAGGGAGGGAGAGAGAGAGAGAGAGAGAGAGGACACCAACCTGCATATACTTTGCAAATTTAGAAATCATAATAATTATTTAAATGGAAATGCAGTACATCTCACCACGGTGACCAGGTGACCCTGAGCCTGCTCAGTCTGCTGTCTGGGTGACAGGCCCTGCTGCTCCCCCCGCCTGATTGGTTGATTGGTTGATTGATTACATGCCGCCCATCAGCCAGAGGTCTCTGGTCCTTTATCTTTAAACTGGAATCGGACTGGGCAGCCCTTCAGACAGAGGACACCTTCAAACAGAGGAAGGTCCTCTGGCTGCCCTTCAAACAGAGAACTGCTCTCTGTAAGAGAGGACACACGGCCACCGCAAGTGCTCCTCTTCACTGGTCCATTCAGCCAGCTGCGGCACCCTCCTCCACAAGGCTGCATTCCCGATTCCTTCCCACCTAGTTTCCAGGGATGGGGACTCGGACTCCAGGACTCGACTCGTGAGTCGGACCGAGTCCCCCCTCTGACTCGAGTCCCACTCGAGTCCCAATATTTTTGATGGGACTCAAGACTCGACTCGGGACTCGAGACCGAGGACTCTTCAACATCCCTGGGCTGTGCCAGAAGGAGTGGAGAGAAGTGCGATCGCCGGCGAAGATTTTATTTTTTAAAATCATTTCCCTAAAATGCAACCTTTCAGACATTTTGGGTTTGGCTGCCTCTGCCTGCCTGTCTGGGGTTCCCTGCCTCCTCTGCCTGCCTGGTCTCTTCTTGACCAGTTCAACAGTTTGAATTGTCCAAGACAAAGGCCTCTCTGCCTGCCTGCTTTGGGGTTCCCTGCCTCCTCTGCCTGCCTGGTTATTTTGGGTTTGTCTGCCTGGTCTGTTCTTGCCAAAATCAGTTGCAGAGTTTTGAAATAAAAAGGCACACTTGTGCCTAGAATTTATTTAAGCCACACATCTGAAGTAGCCTTATTTTGTTGGGAAAAAAACCCATTGATTTTAATAGGGACTCGTGGAGTCAGCTTTGGGAGGGACTCGTGACTCGTGACTCGCCAGTTTGGACCAAGGACTCGAGACTCTCGGGTCCAAAGACTCGTGACTCGACTCGTGACTCGAGACCAAGGACTCTTCAACATCCCTGCTAGTTTCCCATTTTCCTTCCAACAGTCAGGCACACTTCCATGCCCACTGCGCAGGCATAGTCTTCACTGGGCTATGGGGTGTGTGTGTGTGTTTCTCTCCATTTAGGTTCCCCCCTCCAGATGGTGGGTTTTTTTTTTTTGTACTTCTGCAAACCTCAGGGTCCCCCCCCAAGCCTCTCTCTGCCGCCCCTCTTTCTCTCACTCTCCCTCTCTCTGCCACCCCTTCTCTCCCTCTCTCTGCCACCCCCTTCTCCCTCCCCGCTTCTTCCTCCCCTGCCCAACGGGCTGCTGTGGGAGGGGCAGATGGCTCTCTCCAGAAATCTCCACTCATCCCGTACAGAGGGCTCCTGCACTGCACCCCTGCTTTCCATCACTTGATCTATTTTGGCTCTCCCACCCCCCCCCCACCCCGCTTTTCCCTTCCTCTTTGCCAGAGGTCTGAACTGGTCATAGAATCATAGAATCATAGAATCATAGAAAAGTAGAGTTGGAAGGGGCCTACAAGGCCATCGAGTCCAACCCCCTGCTCAATGCAGGAATCTAGGTCAAAGCATCTCTGACAGATGTCTGTCCAGCCGCACCTTGAATGCCTCCAGAGTGGGAGAGCCCACCACCTCCCTAGGTAGTTGATTCCATTGTCTTATTGCTCTGACAGTCAGGAAATTTTTCCTGATGTTTAGGTGGAATCTGGGTTCCTGTAACTTGAGCCCATTATTCCGTGTCCTGCAATCTGGGATGATCGAGAAGAGATCCTGGCCCTCCTCTGTGTGACATCCCTTCAAATACTGGAAGAGTGCGATCATATCTCCCCTCAGTCTCCTCTTCTGAAGGCTAAACATGCCCAGTTCTTTCAGTCTCTCCTCAGAGGGCCTTGTTTCCAGTCCCTTGATCATCCTTGTTGCCCTCCTCTGAACCCTCTCCAGTTTGTCTATGTCCTTCTTAAAGTGAGGTGCCCAGAACTGGTCACTTGCAGGAGGCTCTGCTGCCCCCCCCCCCGCAACTCCATCTTGCTGTCTGCATATTTCATCTCTCCGCCCACCCCAATGCCTACAATCCAGGCCCGGGGCTCACGCCGGCTCAGCTTGTCTGAGCGTGGAAAGCGAAGCAGGGCCAGGCCTGGTGATGACTTGGATGGGAGACACACACCCCTCCTCTAGTTTCCTGCACTGAAATCTATGAAACCATCTTTCCTCCCCCGACCCCCCTCTTGCAAAGCACGGTTCCAGCAGGTAGCTCGGCAAACAGAGGTTTCCTTTGTGATGAGGAGATGGGAGAGGAGAATCGCATCCCCACCGCGGCCGCCCGCCGGAGGAAAGCAGCAAATTGCATGCTAGTGAACCATTCCCCTTCAAGCAGACAGCGTGGTCTGGAGGAGAACGGATGCTTGTGTGGCCACACAAGTCACCGGGTTCGTTCAGCTGGGAAGGCCTAGGAAGTGCCACACACTACAAAAACGCCTTCCCCCCCTCCCTCCAGACACAGGCAGCAGGTGGTCAGTGCTGCAGGCTAGGCCCAGCCTTGCATTCTGTTAGAAAACACACACACACACACACCCTGCCCGCCCGCCCGCCCGCCCTTCAGCTGCATGCTCAAGTCTCTCAAGGTTTGTCAGCTGCAAAGCGAGCAGGGCTCAGAGACGCCCTCTGGCAGACGTCCAGCCTCCACAGATCGCACTCTTCCAGTACTTGAAGGGATGTCACACCGAGGAGGGCCAGGATCTCTAATTCTCGATCATCCCAGTTTGCAGGACACGGAACAATGGGCTCAAGTGACAGGAACCCGGATTCCACCTAAACATCAGGAAAAATTTCCTGACTGTCAGAGCAATAAGACGATGGAACCAACTACCTAGGGAGGCGGTGGGCTCTCCCACTCTGGAGGCATTCAAGGTGCAGCTGGACGGCCATCTGTCGGGGATGCTTTGACCTGGATCCCTGCATTGAGCAGGGGGTTGGATTCGATGGCCTTATGGGCCCCTTCCAACTCTACTTTTTCAATGATTCTACGTTCTCCTGCCCGGACACAGCCTTCATAGATTTCATAGATCATAGAGTTGGAAGGAGCCCGCAAGGCCCTCGAGTCCGACCCCCTGCTCAGTGCAGGAAACTAGAGGAGGGGGTCTCCCATCCAAGTCATGACCAGGCCTGACCCTGCTTCGCTTTCCACGCTCAGACAAGCCGAGCCAGCGTGAGCCACGGGCTGAGCAAGGAGGGGGCTTTCTTCATCCTTCTAAGGCAGTGTTCTCCAACCTGGGGTCCTCCAGCTCTGTTGGATCACAACACCCAGAATTCCCCAGCCAGCATAGCTGGCTGGGGAATTCTGGGAGTTGTGGTCCAACAGAGCAGGAGGACGCCAGGCTGGGGAACACTGTTCTAAGGCTTCCCCCCAAAGCCAACACCCACTTCTTCTCCCGCAGCATCCGTGACCCAGCCAATGCAACCTGGGTTCACCTCACTAAGCCAATAAGCCACCTGCGCACCGGCTGCCGCCCATTAGGGGATGGCGCTGACAAAGGAAGCAGGTTGAGGTAGCAGGCTGGCTTCATTCTCATTCTCTCTCTCTCTCTCTCTCTCTCTCTCTCTCACACACACACACACACACACACACACGCACACACACACACACGCACACGCACGGCCACTTGCATATTGCCAAAAAAAAAAAAAGAGGGCACCAATTTGCATAACATTTGCATAGGCACACATTTGAAGAAATAACAACTATTATTTAAATAGAAATACAAGGAACCTCACCGTTGTGGGGGAAATAGACCAGGTGACCTGTGTGTCTGCCCAGGCTGCGGCCCACGTGCTAACTGCAGATCGGCAACTTCACGGGCCCCGGCCTGCTCCCCCGATCGGCAACTTCACGGGCCCCGGACTGCTCTCCCGATCGGCAACTTCACGGGCCCCGGCCTGCTCCCCCGATCGGCAACTTCACGGGCCCCGGACTGCTCTCCGATCGGCAATCACGGGCCCGGACTGCTCTCCCGATCGGCAACTTCACGGCCCCGGCTGCTCCCCGATCGGCAACTTCACGGGCCCCGGATGCTCTCCCGATCGGCAACTTAACGGGCCCCGGCCTGCTCCCCGACGGCAACTTCACGGGCCCCGGACTGCTCTCCCGACGGCAACTTCAGGGCCCGGACGGCTCCCCCGATCGGCAACTTCACGGGCCCGGATGCTCCCGATCGGCAACTTCAAGGGCCCCGGCTGCTCCCCGATCGGCAACTTCACGGGCCCCGGACTGCTCTCCCGACGGCAACTTCACGGGCCCCGGACTGCTCTCCGATCGGCAACTTCACGGGCCCCGGCCGTCCCCCGATCGGCAACTTCACGGGCCCCGGACTGCTCTCCGATCGGGCAACTTCACGGGCCCGGCTGCTCCCCGATCGGCAATCACGGGCCCCGGATGCTTCCCGATCGGCAACTTCACGGGCCCCGGACTGCTCCCCGATCGGAAATTCACGGGCCCCGGACTGCTCTCCCGATCGGCAACTTCACGGGCCCCGGCCTGCTCCCCGATCGGCAACTTCACGGGCCCCGGACTGCTCCCCCGATCGGCAACTTCACGGGCCCCGGCCTGCTCCCCCGATCGGCAACTTCACGGGCCCCGGACTGCTCTCCCGATCGGCAACTTCACGGGCCCCGGACTGCTCCCCGATCGGCAACTTCACGGGCCCGGACTGCTCTCTCCGATCGGCAACTTCACGGGCCCCGGACTGCTCCCCCGATCGGCAACTTCACGGGCCCCGGACTGCTCTCCCGATCGGCAACTTCACGGGCCCCGGGCTGCTCTCCCGACCGGCAACTTCACGGGCCCCGGGCTGCTCTCCCGACCGGCAACTTCACGGGCCCCGGACTGCTCTCCCGATCGGCAACTTCACGGGCCCCAGACTGCTCCCCCGATCGGCAACTTCACGGGCCCCGGACTGCTCTCCCGATCGGCAACTTCACGGGCCCCGGACTGCTCCCCCGATCGGCAACTTCACGGGCCCCGGCCTGCTCTCCCGACCGGCAACTTCACGGGCCCCGGCCTGCTCTCCCGCCTGCTGGTTCTTCTCAGAGATGTTGGAAAAATCCACAACGGATTCATATGAGTTCAGATTACTATGAATCTGAGCTATGGATTCCACAGCGGACCAGCTTTTCCCGTGTCGCACAGATGCTGCGGCCGTGCAGACTGGTTTTTTTTTTTTTTTTTTTTTAACTTTCTGGCATTTTACACAAATTTAGTCAAAGAAAAAATAGGAAAAATAAAAGGACACTGACCCCAAATACGCATTCCTCGCCAAAGGCTAAAGTGTGAAAATCCGCATCTGGGGGGGAGGGGGGAATCTGCGCATTTCCGGAAGAGCAAATTTGCAGAAGTGTGCACGAACGCAAGTTCAGGCAATGGGGGGAAAATCCAATTCCCTCAATGGGTGGACGGCGGAATGAAAGGCACTTGACAATCCGCGAAATGCAGACAGAACGGTTTTAACAAAACCTGTATATCCCTAAACCAGACTTGGACTGGGCAGCCCGACAAACAGAGGGCCCCTTCAGAACAGAGGGCTGTCGTCAGCCAGCTCCCCCAAAGAGAGGTCTCTCCTCTGTAAAGTAGGACACCTTGCCACCCTCACACACACACACCCTTTATGCAACCAGAAATTGGGGGCAATCACACCATTAGGTGGGTTTCACCTCTTACCCACCTACCCCAAATCGTGTTAGGTATTTCCTTTGGGCGATGCGCAAGTGGAGGACAGAGTTCTCCATCGCCACAATAATGCTCCCTACACCTGAAAGTGTGGTGTTCTACTTTCCCCCATGGGAGTAAATGTCGACCATTCACATATTCATGTATGTGGGAGAAAGAGAGGAGGCCTGTGGCTCACGCTGGCTCAGCTTGTCTGAGCGTGGAAAGCTAAGCAGGGTCAAGCCTGGTTGTTACTTGGATGGGAGACCCCTCCTCTAGTTTCCTGCATTGAGCAGGGGGTTGGACTCGATGGCCTTGTAGGCCCCTTCCAACTCTATGATATATGAATTCTATATGAAATATGATCTGGGGGACGGGGACATAACTGGGGTGTGGGATAAATGCACCTTTGGTCACCAAAGTGTAGGCCTGTTAGTCCGTTGCAGCAAAAATCCCGAAGAATCTTCTAGCACCTGAAAGACTAGCTGCCTTATTGTGCCAGAAGATTTCCATGGCTTTAGAGCCCACTTCATCAGACGCATCAGCTGGGTGCAGAGTTGGGGGGAAAGTGAACAGGCTGGGGTTTAAGAGCAACCGCATGCAAGGAGTACAGCCTGGGGCAATTCAATTTTGTAGCGTAGCGGTAAGAGTGTTGGACTGGGGACTCGGGAGATCCGGGTTCTAGTCCCCGCTCGGCCATGAAACTCACTGGGTGACTTTGGGCCAGTCACTGACTCTCAGCCTAACCTACCTCACAGGGTTGTTGTGAGGATAAAATGGAGAGGAGGATTATGTAAGCCACCTTGGGTTCCTTGCAGGAAAAAAGGCGGGGTATAAATATAATAAATAATAAAAATAATTTGACCCTAAATGTGTGCAGAATAAGCCCTCTGACCATTCGGAAAGCAGTAACTGGTGCTAGAGCTGATGCAGCATCCTGGCTATGAATTTTGGCAAGCCACTCACTGGCTTGTAGGATTGCAGCTGCGGAAATAAGTCATGGTGGCTTCTTTCCCCCCGCGCCGCATGTGCTAGTCACATACCGGGGGGGGGGGGGAATTCGCATAATTACCCTCGGCAATGCAGCTTGTCACGTTGTGTGAACCTGGCAAGGGTGGTTTGTTGCTGTGGGTAACGAGCCACCCAGACCCCTACAACAGCCCGTGGGTTCTGGGTGGCTTTTACCCACGGCAACAACCAGCCACCCTGGCTGGGTTCACGCAACATGACAAGCGGCACCGGTGAGGGTAGTTAATGCTCATTCCCCTAGCAAGCGACCGGCACACGCAGGGTGGTCATCAAGCCATGCTGGCTTATTAACCACCCTGCCATCATGCAAACCCAGTCACTCTCTGGGCCGGTTCGCAGGACCCAGGCTGCGGGCGGGGGGAGGCACCACGGGGCCGTCCGCAGGGTCCAGCGAGGGCTCGGGATGCCCAGAGGGGCCGTTTGCCCCTACAGGCTGGAGCGGCGGCCGCTCTGGGCAGCCGCCTCTGTGCGGACCCCGCGGGATGGCCGCCCGCTGTTTGCACGGCAGGGTGGCCACATGCGGTAGGGGCTTACCCCTCTACTGACCACGCTCACTTTACGTGCGTCCCACACGCGGCTATCCCGCGGGGGCACCCCCGGTCGGCGTTCACATGACACGGGAACCGCGGGGGACTTCTGGCTCCCCCACAGTTCCCGTGTCGTGCGAACAAGCCCTCTCTCCCTCTTTCAGCCTCAGTCCCCCATATCTGCAATATGGAGGATAATAAGACTCACTTACCTTCACAACCTTATAAGGATTGCAACTAGATAATTCCCGTGAAGCTTTTTGCATGCTTGAAAGCGCTCGCTCAATGTAAAGTATTATGAGAACATTGTTGATGTTCTCAGCCTGGCTAGGTAAATTAACACCAGTAACAGGAGAGGAAACCATTGTCTCTATTCAGGCCGAAACAAATAGAATCAAATTCCATCATGAGCTGGCATTCAGATCTTTCATGCTAGAGTCTCCCTTTGGAATCCTTCTCTTTGAGGATGGCAACTTTCAGGTCAGAGGCAGAGTTGGCCAAGGAGACCCACAGAGCTATAATTATTATAAAGTATTTAAAAACTGACGACCACAAATGCACTGAAATACACCGCAATTTAGTCTTTAAAAAGATGGATTTCTTTATCCCAGAAGTCTCCCATCCAGCAAGTCCACACTTGCTTGGTTTCAGCACTGTATCAGGTGCTCCAAGAGCAGCCTTCCCCAACTTGATGCCTTCCAGATGTGTGGGACTAGTCTCCAGCAGCCCGGCATGTTGCAGTCTAAGGCATCCTAAAGCACGACTGGTTGACGAAACCACAAACCTGTGAAGTGCGGTCTGAATGGAAGCACAGTGATGGATATTCTCTAGATTCATCCTCAGTGGAGCTTTCTGATGGTCACAGCTAGGAACCGGTTCAGGTCTTTCATTTTCCACGATGGCTACATGTTTGTGGGATGCTGGTGGGGTGGGAATCCCGCATGAACATAAATCCACAGTTTCCCAGAAAATTCCAGAGGGAGAAGATGCTCCACCTTTTTGCTGCTTTGGTTTATGACTTGGAATTGTTGTCCAGGTGTGTTGGACTACAACTCCCATCTTCCAGAGCCCACCTGGCCATGCTGGCTGTGGGATATGGGCATTGTAGGGTGCTTCCAGATGACGAGGCTTTTATGGCACAATTGCTTCATTCACGGGATTTTATTTGGGGTGGCGGTGTTGTCCAGACGTCGCCATCTTCCACTTGTAACCCTCCCGTGTTTTCCTGCTGCTTCTTCATCTCCTCTCTTACCACAGACAATCCGTTAAGAAAGGAAAGATGGAATAGCTTGCACACAATGTCTTCTCGTTGGAGGCCTCTGTCGGGAAGCACCGATAGTCCAACACTTTATTTATTAAATCGATTACCCGCTTTCCCTTGTGAAATAAACCCAACGTGGGGCACAATCAATAAAACAAGGTGCCACAAGTCTCTTTGTTGATTTTAATAAAATCATGCAACATCAACCCAAGAGCAGTCAAGCAGGGGAAAACAGTAACAGTGATAAATAACAGATGATACGAAGCAGCAAAATATATATATATATATAGAAAAAAGAAAAAGAAAATCGAGAGGGCACCAGGTTGGGGAAGGCTGTCCTAGAGCATGTGCAGAATTCTGCAATTCAATCTTGAACTTAGCTGAGACAGGGCCTTCGAACTGCGCTAGGAATCTGACCTCTGTTCCTTCTGAAATGGCAACCCTGCTGCTGCTGCTGCTGCTGCTGCGTTCAGGACAGGACAAGAGAACGGAAACATCCAGACAGACTTGTGGGCCACTCATGTGACTCTCTCCTATCAGCGCATTAATAGTTGCTGAAAGAAAGGGATGAGGGGTACTACAGTGCTAGATATTGCCCAGCTGCGTGCACATATATGTATGAGGTTTATGACCTGCCCATCTCATATACGCGCATGAACTTAGGTATACTGGGAGGATCAGTCAGCTGAACAAAAAGAGAAGGTATCCAGGACCCAACATGACTCAACATATGCGCTTCCATGAGCAACGTGGCACTCCAAATAGACTTTATCTTCCCCATTCTGGCCAATGAGGAATGCTGTGCCGGCACCACCAGGTATTCCTGTAACAAAAAGGCCACCTTTTCTATTTTGCATTTCTCAGGGCCTTACATAAAAAAAAAGGGGGGGGTGGATACATCTAGAAGCATTCACGGGCCAGAGTCCAGTCCATCACATGGAACAAAAGGGAGGAGGCTCTGGCCAGCGAAAGCTTCTGCCATAAAAATGCTGGTAGTGCTAGCTAGGTAGGTTACAAAGACCGACCCCCCCCCCCACTAACAGAGCGGCCTCTGAGACTTGCATTGTTGGAGCATGAGCACCATCTCTTGGCTAATCGGAATACTGCCTGCATCTTGGAGAACATGGGGACATCAGAAGAGCACTGCAGGATGAGACCACAGTATTCAATGGCCTAGAGCAGTGTTCTCCAACCTTGGGTCCCCAGATGTTTTCGGCCTACAACTCCCAGCAATGCCCAGCCAGCTGGGGCATGCTGGGAGTTGTAGGCCAAAAACATCTGGGGACCCAAGGTTGGAGAACACTGCTCTAGAATCCTACTTCCTCCAGTGGCCACACAGATGCTTCTGGGAAATGCAAACGCTGCTGTGTGGAGTGGGGAGACAGACACATTTGAGCTTTAAAGCAGTACATTTTATGCAAAGAAAGTTATCCACCGCTGCTTCCTCTTTCTTGACTCCTGCCCTGTTTCATTTGTAATTTTTTAAAGCAGGGGTGGAGGGAGGGATCAGGTAGGCCTGGATCTCCTGGTAGTTCTCCCGGTGATTTGCAGTAGATCGGCAAGGATTTCCAACTCCCAATTGCCTAAGGATAGCAGCAACAAAATGACACACACACACACACACACTCCCCACATAAATTATGCTTCTGAAATGAAGAAGGCTTGGGGGGGTAGACTGGAGCGGGTTTCTTTGTGGACCGACTAGGAGCTTGCTCAGTTCTAGTGCTCTAAACAAAATTCCCGGGCTCAGAGTTCTTTAATTCTAAGGGTTTCATTTTGCACCAGGCTCCAGTTGATGGGTGTTGTTGGGGTCTTGTAAAAAAACAAAGTGGATCCCACAAGCCTGAAGGCTGCTTGTCCCTCCCCCACTGTAGCTCCCCTCTCGATGATGATGATGATGATGATGATGATGATAATAATAATAATAATAATAATAATAATAATAATAATAAATTCCCCCTTCTTCTAACACTCCCTTTCTGAGGAGGCAGAGGAGGAAAGGAGAACCAGAGTAAAGTGCCCTCTCCCTCAAACATATTTGTACATTTGATGAACATAAGAAGAGCTATGCTGGATCAGGCCAAGGGTTCACCTAGCCTATTTATTTATTTATTTATTTATATGTATACCCTGCCTTTTTTCCTGCAAGGAACCCAAGGTGGCTTACATAATCATCCCTCCTCCACCACTCCATTTTATCCTCACAACAACAACGCTGTGAGGTAGGTTAGGCTGAGAGTCAGTGACTGGCCCAAAGTCACCCAGTGAGCTTCATGACCGAGCGGGGACTAGAACCCGGATCTCCCGAGTCCCAGTCCAACACTCTCACCATTACGCCACACTGGCTCATGCTGGCTCAGCTTGTCTGAGCGTGGAAAGCTAAGCCAGGGTCAGGCCTGGTCGTTACTTGGATGGGAGACCCCTCCTCTAGTTCCCTGCATTGAGCAGGGGCTTGGACTCGATGGCCTTGTAGGCCCCTTCCAACTCTATCATCCTAAGAAATCCTATGAAATCTAGTCCAGCATTCTGTTCACATAGTGGCCACCCAGCTGCCCACAGGATCCCACAAGCAGGACATGAGTGCAACAGCACTCTCCCACCCATGTTCCCCAGCAACTGGTGTACATAGGCGGACTACCTCTGATACAGGCTGAGAGTTCGTGACTGGCCCCAAAAGTCACCCAGTGAGCTTCATGGCCAAGTAGGGACTAGAACCCGGATCTCCCGAGTCCCAGTTCAACACTCTCACCACTATGTTGGTGAGAATTGGGTTCTAGTCCCCTGCCCGCCCCCCCACTTTGGGCCAATCATTGACTCTCAGCCTAACCTACCTGACAGGGTTGTTGTGAGGATAAAATGCAGAGGAGGGCTATGTAAGCCGCCTTGGGTTCCTTGCAGGAAAAAAGGCGGGATATAAACGTAATAAATAAACAAATAAACAAATGTTTACAAGCCCAGTAAGGCCACAATCTCCACGGCCACACGGGCAGGGAATTATGAAAGTTGTAGCCCAACACATCTGGAGGGCACCAAGTTAGGGAAGGACGCCTTAGACAAACCTATTTCAGCCTCCACCAACTAACCTGGTGCCCTCCAGATGTGCTGGACTACAACTCCCAGAATCCCCCAGCCAGCTTGGAGCCGGCCTGACCGATTTGTGCAACCAGCCGCAGAAGCTTGCAGAGGAGAAACAGCGGCACCTGCTGGTGATGAGCAGTAATTGCCACAAGCTTCTCAAGAATGAAAAGAACAAAAAGGAAGAGTTCTGTGAAGTTCTCGCTCCTCCGATGCCTTTTCAGCACTAGGCAGAGATCATCTTTTTCCCCCTCAGGCTTTTGACATTGGAGAAGGGTTTTTTTTTTCCCTTTAAAAAATCCTATTGGGTTATGGCTGCGGACTGCCGTTTTAGGATTGTGTGGTGAATGGACGCTCCTTAATTACACACCCGAGGAGCAGTGCACACACTTATAAAATACTTTATAATAAACATATATAAAACATTTTAGGTCACGCATAGACTGGGAGTCTCCCCACACCCAGAAAGCTTTTATAAGATGTTTTATAATGTTTTAAAGTTGTTTTAAGATGTTTTAATAGTATGTGTTGTGTTTTGATTAGTTTATGTATTTTATTTATTTATTATTTTTTATTAATTACATTTATACCCCGCCTTTTTTCCTGCAAGGAACCCATTTTTGTTGTTTATATTTTTGTTGTGGCCGGGTGACCGGGCAGATGGGCGATTAATAAATATAATAAATAAATAAATAAATTGTTCCCCGCCTCGATCTAGACGGAGAGGCGGGTAAGAAACAAATTTATTATTTTTTTATTATTAATAAGAGCATACCGCAGTCCGCAGCACAGGGGTGCAGAACCTTCAGCGCAGGGGTGCAGATCTAGGCCTCCTGAGATTCCCAGATGGCCATTTGGTGGTTTCCTGGCTTTTGTGCATCCCCCCCCCCTTCTAAAAGGCTGAAATGCCTCTTCTAAGTTTGAGTTACTGTCAGGAAGAGCTTTAAGCTAAAAAATGCTAGGTATTTTTGGCCCGGGCCCTTCTGCCTTCGGCCCAGCCCACCACTGGAATGGGCCCCCACAAAAGCTTCTCCAAAATGGAATTTGGCCCAGCAGTCCACTCCTCTCCATTTCCAAACCATTTCAGTGCCCCCCCCCCCGCTCATCACACATACACAAAACTACAACCTCTTTACTCGGGGGGGGGGGCAAGATATTTTTGCCATCCGGAGTAGCAAATTTGGAGAGCCGGCCCAGAGGCATGAAGAGCAGTTGGACATACGTTGGCCAAGGCTGGGTTCAAATCCTCAGTCTGCCTGCCATACAGCTCACTGTGCGGGCAAAGAATCATCTCCCGGGCGAACCTACAAGGTGATAACTCTGCATCTTTTCTCTCCGCCCACCCACCCCAAGATAATACTACAGTAATACCTTGGATTGCAAGTTACTTGGTTTGAGAGCGTTTTGCAAGACAAGCAAATTTTTAAATATTTATTTATTTATTTTTACTTGATATACAAGCGACGTCTTGCAATACAAGTACTGTAGTACGGCTTAAGTTAAAAATCTCTGTACAATTTTTTTTGGGGGGGATTTCAGTTTTGATAAGAGTGTTTTGGATTACAAGCACATTTCCAGAACGAATTATGCTCTCAATCCAAGGCATGACTGTATAACTTAATCACCTAGCAAAATTGACGGGCAGTAGATCAGGGAAACAAAGAAGGAAACACTTTCCCTGCACTATGCATTATTAACCCTCACTTGCAGAGGCCGGTTTATCAGGTACACAGGAAAGGTCTGTCTCCTGTGTTGCTCATGAACTCTGCGGAGCTGTGATTCTCTCTGCCTTCAGGAAAGGGGTCAGGAAACATCTTTTTAATTGGGCTTTGTAAATGGCTGTTATGGTTTTTAATATTGTTTTTACTATGTTTTCATTTGATTATATATATATATTTTTAATGTTTCAGACTTTTCGTAAACTGCCTTGGTCTCAGAAAGACAGTATAGAAGTACTCTAAGTAAATAAATTGGTAGAATTCACCTGTGCCAATGGCCACAGGTGGGGATGGCTTTAAAAGGGGGGATTAGGCACATTCATGAGGAACAGGAGACGTCCAGCAGCAAAGGTGAGCCATGAGATCCACCCCCAATATTCAGAAGCTGTATACCTTAGAATACCAGTTGCTAGACCAGTGTTCTCCAACCTTGGGTCCCCGGATGTTTTCGGCCTACAACTCCCAGCATGCCCCAGCCAGCTACCCAAGGTTGGAGAACACTGGTCTAAGGCGTCCTTCCCTAACTTGGTGCCCTCCAGATGTGTTGGGCTACAACACATCTGGGAGTTGTAGGCCGAAAACATCTGGGGACCCAAGGTTGGAGAACACTGATCTAAAGCACTTTAGAGTACAGGCAGTCCCCGGGTTACGAACGAGATCCATTCGTAAGTCTGGCTTTAAGTCGAATGCGTACGTAAGTCGGAACAGAAGCCTGGCAATGTTTTCAAAGTGTCGCAAAGTGTAGTGCGTGTGTTCGTAAGTATGAACCATTATATTTAACTCAGATTTTTACATATATGGCGGTCCGTTCTTAAGTACGAGTTGTCTGTAAGTCGGGACGTTCCTAACTTCGGGGCTGCCTGTTTCACAGGTTGGTCTCTTTCTCTTTCTCTCCCCCCACCACCACTTCAAATGACTGATATAGGCTATCCCAGTGTTCTCCAACCTTGGGTCCCCAGATGTTTTTGGCTGGGGCATGCTGGGAGTTGTAGGCCAAAAACATCTGGGGACCCAAGGTTGGAGAACACTGTGCTAGAGGAGGAAGCAGTGGGCGGAAGCTCCCAGAAGCGTCTGGCTGGCCCTGGTGGGAAGCAAATGGTTGCCCCTGTTGGCTGCCCGGAGGTGGCTGAAGCGAGGAGGTGAGAAGTTAAAATTGCCATAGAAACACAGATCTGAAGCCTCCATAGATATCACTGTGGCATTTAGTACATTTCCACCACACCTGAGTTTGTGGCGATTAACACACACACCTCTCCCTGGCAATGGACCTTGTCTTTATGGGCCTTGTCCAACAACCTACAGCCGTTCAGGTTGGGCGTCTCGCTTTGCCTGCCCCATCACACGTAAAGCAGAGGGGAGCAGCACATATTTGGGGGCGGCGAGAGAAAGGAACCCAACTCTCCTCCTCCCTTGCCCATCCCCTGCAACCGTTCCCCAGCAGTCAGGCTTTTATACCGGAAGTGAACATGGCTTTTATTTATTATATTTATACCTTGCCTTTTTTTCCTGCAAGGATCCAAAGGTGGCTTACAAAAACCTCCTCCTCTCCATTTTATCCTCACAACAACCCTGTGAGGTAGGTTAGGCTGAGAGTCAGTGACTGGCCCGAAGTCACCCAGTGAGTTTCATGGTCGAGCGAGGACTAGAACCCGGATCTCCCGAGTCCCAGTCCAACACGCCAGCTGTATTAGCTGCCAGCATTTCTGAGCCCAACATAAAGTCCCACTTTTAACCGTTAAAGCCTTAAATGGTTTAGGCATAAGTTACTTGAAGGACTGCCTTCTCCTGTACCAGCCTGCCTGCACTCTGAGGCCATCGAGGCCCTTCTCACCTGCCTGCCGCCAAGAGTACAAGCGAGAGGGCCTTCTCAGTGGTGGCCCCATACCTCTGCAATCAACTTTTATCAAGGGTTCATCAGGCTCCTCCTTCGCAGATCTTCAGGAAAGCTCTGAAGACCCACCTGTTTTCTCTGGCCTTCCCACAAGTCTGGGAAATAAATCTGTTCGTTTGTCAGTCAGTGAATTCATTAAATTTCTATACCACCCAACAGCTGAAGAGATGGCTAGAAGAGAAACAGCTGTGGGGGGGGGGAAACAAGAGATCCCCTGTGGTGCCATCCCCCCACCCTCCATGGTTTGCAAGCGATTGGCCCCTGCAGAAAGGGGCCATTCTGCTGCTGTTTCATGTCTTTGGCCTCAGGCCACAACAGCGCAACGGCTCCAGGAATCAGACCCAGCAGCTCACACAGGCATGACTGCCACGGATGAAGCCAGCACTATGCCCGGGCCTAAATTTTAACGGATGGAACTCACCGCCACAAGATGCCGCGATAGGCTGCTGCAGCAGCAGGAGAGTTTTAGAAATAATCGGGCTGGATTGCAGCTTTGAACTGCCCGTTCAAGACCAAGCCATCCCAAAATACTTTGGGGCATTCGAACAGGGAACGGAATATTGTTGCTGGGGAAATGCATTTGCCCACAGCTACTTGCGAGGATTGCAGCTCAGCTCAGCGGAAACGGGGAAGCCTGAGCGAAGTGGCGTGGCAGATCACATCAGCGCCCCTGCCAATACAAGTAATGCCCGCGCAGCGTCCCTGCAAGCCCTTCTCCACTGCACCTCTAGGGGTGGTGCTCTGGCTGAGAAGCTTGCCTGGTGGCTATTTTCTGGCCATTTTGACACCACATGAAGAAAACCCTTTTATTCTCCCAAGCTTCTGAGTCCTTTAGGGCGCAATCCTGTGCAAGTTTAGACAGAAAAAAGGGCCTACAATTCCCAACATGCCCCATGCTGGGAGTTGTAGGCCTTTTCTTCTGTCTACACTGGCACAGGATTGCACCTTTGGTTTTTAAAGGCCATCTTGATGCATTTTAGATCTTTCCTTCTGCTGTGGGTTTACTTTGGTTCCATTCTGTAGCAGCTTCTAAAAACAAAACAAAACAAACCCCTAAGGTTTGCACAGTGTTTTATTTATGTTCTTATAGCTTATGGGTTTAAACTCTACTTTGTGAACCTGCTCAGAGAGCTTGAGCTATTGGGCAGTATAGAAATGTAACAAATAAAAAAATGTAATATTCCTCAGAGTCTCTTCCCACCAACAGCGCCGCCTGTTCCCCAGGTCCATTTCCCACAAACCTCTGCCTCCTGTTGCATGCCTAAGATCACATACTCCACCAATACAAATGTGCATGTTGCCATAACACAGCAGTGAAAATGCGGTCCATCGGGACCTCATCACCGAGGCACATGTGTGCGCACTAGGAGAGGAAGTGTCTGCAAGCCCCCCAAATTATCTTGTCAAGTTCTGAGTGCAAAACATTGGTAGCTGCCACACAATCTGGGAGGGGAGGGGAAAGAGATGTACCTAATTCCACATTGCCCAGTGCTCCACAGGGACTTTTTTTTTTTAAAAAAAGAGTGATGCGCTGAAGACCTAATCTCTCCTGGGTAAATACCAGTCGAGGGAACAAGGTATATACATATTTTATTTTTTAAAAAAAGTTTACAGTTTCTTTAATTATACACAACTATTTTGAGAGGTTATAATTCTTAGAAGAGGCCGTTGCCATGGCATCAGGTATGCCCACTACATCATCACAATGCAAAGGGGGGGGGGAAGGCAGGTGGAGGGCGGGAGGGAGGGGGAAAGAAGCTCAGACTCAAATGGAAGGGCGAGATGCCCCATGTTATCCCTTCAAGTATTCACACAATATGTACCAAATACAGTCAGTTTAAAAAAAAAAAAAAAAAAAGGCCATTTCTCATGCAGCACACTCCTACTTCAAGTGCCAGCACAACTCAAGACGAGCAAGAGGAAGCGAGAGAGAATATATATATATGTGAGTGTGTGTGTGTGTATGTATATATATATATATTTATAAAACCAGCGTTCCTAGATCGCACCTCTTTGAAATGGTCCATAGATGGGATGACAAAAGTCATCTTTGGACACTCCCAGGTTCACGACTTCCATCGCCGTCCATGCCAAAGCTAGCGACAGAATGCGAGCGTAGCCCCAAAGCTAAACCATCTCTCACACAATTACGAATCCGCCTTCGTTGTGAGAGTCCCCGGCTCGCACCCCAAAAGGTAGGAAAACAGCAACCAGCCAGCCATGAACACAAGGCAGATCGCGGAAGCAGTCGCAGAGCTCTCTTGATTTTACACACGTATTTGGCCAACCTAAATTTGAGACAGTAAAGCAGTTGTCGGGCTGCTTGCTTCCATCTCCAGCACCCCATCGGTCATCTTCAGAGTCAACCGGACAAAACCACGTGTCACTCTGACCATTGTGTCATTTGCTCATAATCTTGGACTACCTTCAGGATCCCTCCATCTTTTGATCAAGTGATTGAAGACATGACCAGAGGAGCTGATGGGGAGGTCAACAGATGGGACTTGGGAGACTGGCAGGAGAGCGTGTGGAATAAAGAGCGGTGTGCTTCAAGGGAAACCTCCTTGTGGGTGATTTAGAAGGCATTCTGATGAAGGGGAGGAAGCAGAATGCCAAGGATAGTGGCGTAGTACTCAAAAGAGGCCTGGGGGGTGGTGGTGAGAACAGCAGACACGAGAACGAAGATCCCATTTCTTTTAAAAATTATTATTTTTTTACAATGTGCGCACAGGAACGTGCCAATTCACAGTGCGTGCAAACACTTTGCAGCCACAGCTTCCAAGGGAGAGCTACCTTTAGAGTCGGCTTTGCAACTTCGCAACCGGAGGTAGCTTCGAAGATTGAACCGTTACCTGAATGGGGAAGGTGCTTTGAAAAGAAATGAGCGCGTCCGAGAAGGAAGACGAGCGGGCTGGCAGTTAAAATGGGCCTGCTTTTCAATTGCACAGTGTGCAGCAGCTATCCAAGCAAGGGGGGAAAAGAAATACGGTGGTGGGAGGGAGGGAGGGGGCAGAGAAAACTGGTCAGAGATCAGGGGTACAGGCAGAGGAGAGCGAGACAGCTGCATTGCAAGCTGCTCCAGGTTAGTTAAGCGCCTCTGAAATTGTTCCCCACCAACCCATCTTCTTTCTAGGTGGATCCCATTAAAACGGGTGGGGAACCTACAGACCCTTCAGCTGTTTTTAGACCTCAGCTGCCGTAATCTCCAATGATTGGCCACGCTGGTTGGGACTGATGGAATTGGACTCCGACATCTGGAAGACCACGGCTTCCCCGTCCCTGCATTAGACTATTGGGCTACCCTCCCTTTGCCTGCCTGGATTACTTCCGACGGGCAACGCAATGGCAAGGATCTTTGCAACCATTTGTCAAGGGTCCACTAAAATTCTGCATTAAAATCGGGCTCTAAACAAGGGAGAGGGATGCTGCCACACAGCCATCTTGTAGGACTGCCATCTGCTGAGCACCTGAGCTGTGAAACAGCCTACCCCAACCTGGAGCCCTCCAGATGTGTTAGGACTGCAACTCCCAGCATCCCTGACGCTGGGAGTTGCAGTCCAGCACATCTGGAGCGCTCTAGATTGTGGAAGGCCGATATGAGAGATCAGATCAGGAGAGAGATGTCAGAATGAGCCTTTATGCACAGCCGGGGCACGGAAGAGCGAAGGGAAGAGAGGAAGGTCAGTGCTGCATCTTTGGAGATTCCATTTAACACGGATCGTGTCTCTTATTTGAAATTTCTTTTGCGTGCTTAATTAAGGCCAGGATTGTTGGGGGGGGGGTTGTGGAAAAGAAACGGGGTGCCTGTGAACGGGAGAGGAACAGTGTGTCGAAAGTCGTTAAAATCTGATCGTATGTCAGGACCGAGATTTTTAAAGGAAAGGTTACCTGCATAAAGAAAAGGGGATTAGAACACTATTATTTGTATATACAATACTGAAAAAATACAATTTATTTTGTTTAAATTGGTACCACCATCACCACAGCCACCTCAGCACTCAAGTCTATACCTAAATAGCATCTAAGAGGTCGTCGCATAAGCAGAGCATCGAAGGAGCTCCTGGCGCGGGAGCGGAGCTCTCCTCACCCCCTCCAAAGCCAAGAAAGCGGCTAGTTGTAGGAGTTACGGCACACAGTTACAGGTTCCATAGTTTAATACTAAACCCTCCGACAAGCCATACTCGCTACAGCAGAGGATTTCGGCTCAGCTACTAACCACAGACCTACGTTACTGCTTTATTTTTAACGTAAAAAGTTAATTTGTTGTTGTTGTTTTGCTTCATGCCCATAATTCAAATACTTTGTATGCTTTTGCTTTATTAAAGGAAAATAATCATGCCAAAGTCAAATTCTACTTTACATAAGATCTTGCCAAAAGGGAAAAAAGCAAATTGATCACGCCTTAGGATTGTACTCTTTTAGACACCCCCTCCCTCCGCCAAAGACACACACACACACACACACACACCGTGACTCCAAACTTTGATGGCGTTAAAGAAGAAACTGGGGGGGGGGGAATACAACGTACTGAGCTTCGCTTGACATTCAGTGTTCTGCTCGAGTCACCCACATTTAAACTCCGTATACTGCCTCTAGAGCAGTGTTCTCCAACCTTGGGTCCCCAGATGTTTTTGGCCTACAACTCCCAGCATGCCCCAGCCAGCAGAGCTGGCTGGGGCATGCTGGGAACTGTAGGCCAAAAACATCTGGGGACCCAAGGCTGGAGAACACTGCTCTAGAGGTGGCACCAACATCTGCTCCCTAGATACATCCCATCCAAAAAACCTTCACAAAATGCAGCAGAGACAACATCCAGACTGGAGATCCATCTTGTTGGGCGCTCTTGCTCTTATCCATATTCAAGTATCATTGACATCCCAGGTAGGCATTTATAGTATGAGGTTCTCTTACCATTAAATCAAAGGGGGGGACGACGACACCTTCATGTGTTCAAAATGCACAAGAAATGAAAAAAAAAAATCCAATTACAAGGATCTTTGAACCCAGCACTCTTATCAATTCCCCCTCTTTAAAAACAGCCCCCCGTCTGGTCCATCGTGTTAGGTTTTCCTAGATTGTCTGGCTTGCTCACAAAAGGAAGGGCCCTACTGAGCAGCTGGAAAACAAGCAGACATGTGCACCAATGGAGTTAGGATCAGTGGCCAAAGGAGCCAGTGAAACCATTCATGAGCCTGGAGCACTCGGACAAATCCACCTGGTTAGAAGACCCACTCTTACAGGAGATCACTTGCACAGTGTTCGCAGACACATCAAAAGAGTGAGTGTGTATGTATGCGCGCGTGTGCGTATGTGCATTTATTTATATACCGTATATATATATATATAATTACACTGCCCGGTGGTTTTGACAGTAGGGCCAAAATGGGTTGGACTCAAAGTACTCCAGGTAAGTTAAACCAACATTGAACAGTGCTTGCTTTTTGTCCCTTAAAAACAGAAGTAGACCCAGCGAGAATCCAGACCAGGAAGGTGACGTAACTGCCCAGATGTCGGTTTTCAAAAGCTTCTCCAAGCAAACCAGACCAATCACCACCACCAATCTCTAGAGGGAGGCAGGAAGTCCATACAAAGTGTACTTAAAATCAAAGCCACTTTGTAAAAATCTGACACTTCACTGCATTCAGCTGGTGTTTGTTTTAAAAAATACAATTCCATTCAAGGTGTAAGCAGCCAAGTAGAAATGAAAGCGCACTGCTGACTTCACTGCCTCATCTGTCTAGCATTTATCCCCAAATATTTTCCTTTTACATTCTGAAAGTGCTGTTCCATTTTTGCATCCAAGGGTGCCTGCCGTCTTTGGAACCATTAATTTTAAAAAAAGGAAAGAAGAAAAGGGAACATCCAGACCCTCTCCCTAGCAAAGCAGCTGTTTAGGTTGACAGTTCAGTAGCCCACAAGTTGACTCAGCTCAAATGGAATTATGAATGGATGGATGCATGCACGCATCTGGGCTTCATATTGCTACCAAGTGGAATGTGGGAAACGCGCTACGATGCACTTTGGGTTCTGAGAAATGACCAAGAAATCAAGATCTAAAGGGTGATATATATATATGTATATATATCTCAATGCTATTATTCATAAAAACCTTGTTTAGTAATAAAAAATTGCTTTGTTTAAATATGAATATTATAGTCTGCTTCTCAGCGCATGGTTAGGAAGTCAGTCTCTCTGAAAAGCAGGGCGCTTCTTTTACTACAATTCCATATCCTGGGCCTCATCCTCTGAAAAGTCAGACATGGAGCTCTCTGAAGAGCTGTCCCCGGTGCCTTCTTCCTGTTCTTTTAGTGCTTCCTCTGTTGCATATTTCTGAATGTATTCTGCATGGGGTGAAACAGAGAAAGAATGGAGGGGGGAAAGGGATGAGCAACACACACAAGGAACATCTGAGGCCAAAGCTACAGTGCTAACCAGACCCGAAATATGTTCTTAACCCCTTAATGTTCTTGACATGCCTGTGGACACACCTCCTCCCCCAACCCACCGAAAACAAGCAACAGTGGACTTTTAGCAAGGATGCTGCCTGACTCACACACTATTATTTTTGTTCGAGACATCATAAAAGCACAGGTTAAAATTTGCACGGGACAGTCAACCTTGGCCCATTTTTCTGTGTACAAGGCAAGCTGACTGCTGTGCCTTCCAGTGTAGTAACATTGGAACTCAAGCGGTGCGTTCTCTGTAGAACTGCACCTGTGTGCAAAACATAGAAAGAGGTCTGTAGCTGGCAGGGTGAGAAGAGCGAGAAAAGTCTCAGAGAGCACGTTATAAAAATAAAATAAAAGTTGAGATGGGAGAACCCTGGACTTCCCACTTCAAGCTGCAAGCAGGGAGAGAATCATATTTCTGAATTACAGTAATATCTTGGATTGCAAGTAACTTGGTTTGAGAGCGTTTTGCAAGACAAGCAAATTTTTAAATATTTATTTATTTATTTATTTACTTGATATACAAGCGACGTCTTGCAATACAAGTACTATAGTACAGCTTAAATTAAAAATCTCTGTACAAATTTTTTGGGGGGGGATTTCGTTTTGATATAAGAGTGTTTTGGATTACAAGCACGTTTCCGGAACGAATTATGCTCTCAGTCCAAGGCATGACTGTATTTCTGACGCACCTACAAGAACTAGGTACTGTACATCAAAACAGAAGACACAGGCCCTGCCCTCAGGCTCACGATCTAAGCGAGGCAAGGGAGAAGGAGGGGAGAGAAGAGGTAGCGGTGCTTAAACGCAGCAACAGAAGGAGGCGGATGAATGGCAGGAGTGAGAGGGCCGATGGCGGGGGGGCAGCAGTGGGGAGAGAAGAGGTGCATGGGGGGGGAGAGGGAGGGGTCACTCGGGGTTGTGCACTGCTCTACCCCCGCCCCACGTGCTGCAGACACGGAGGTTGTCGGTTTTACACGTGG
The DNA here is from genome assembly GCA_021292165.1 of Shinisaurus crocodilurus. NCBI lineage: Eukaryota > Metazoa > Chordata > Lepidosauria > Squamata > Shinisauridae > Shinisaurus > Shinisaurus crocodilurus. The sequence continues at coordinate 123,358 of JAHFWL010000029.1, forward strand.
GAACACTCAAAAATGTGACACACCCCACCGGCAATCTGGAATGGTGCCCTCCAGGATTCTACCAACTCACTCTGCACAGTGTATAATCCAACATTGCCTAAAGGTGCGGAATGGCTTTCCGAGCTTGACACTTGGTTCTACCGTTACGTTGACCTTCAGACGGATGCATCTCTTAGGAACTCACTTTTGTCCAAGGTTAAGAACTCCTCCATAGAGGAGGTAACAGGTGTCAACTGGAGGGCACAAGATCTCTCACTACCAGACAAGGTTCCAGGACATATTACGGATCATTTCACATTCCATCAAAGCCCTTACCTTTAATTTTCTGTTTGTATTCTTCTGGTCGGTGAAGGTACATGGCCGCTGCGTCACCATTAAGGGGATCTATGGGGTTGGGATAAGCCAGCAACTGGGGCAGGAACGACTCAAATATATTGGTAAGATCTGAAAGTATCAACACAAGAGAACTGATATGGGACATGTAATGTCTGAACTGGTTTGCAAAAATAGTCCTCTGCTACAATCTCTACTACTACACCCCTGTTTATTTTGCTTCAGCGTTTGAGGTGTTATACAAAAGTGACAGTGTCCCTGCCCCAATTCCAGTTAAGATGAGTCAAGATGAAGCCAGAAGAATGGATAAAGGTGCAGAGTTAGGGACATAGAATCATAGAAAAGTAGAGTTGGAAGGGGCCTACAAGGCCATCGAGTCCAACCCCCTGCTCAATGCAGGAATCTAGGTCAAAGCATCTCTGACAGATGTCTGTCCAGCTGCACCTTGAATGCCTCCAGAGTGGGAGAGCCCACCACCTCCCTAGGTAGTTGATTCCATTGTCTTATTGCTCTGACAGTCAGGAAATTTTTCCTGATGTTTAGGTGGAATCTAGGTTCCTGTAACTTGAGCCCATTATTCCGTGTCCTGCAAACTGGGATGAACGAGAAGAGATCTTTGCCCTCCTCTGTGTGACATCCCTTCTTAAGATGCATCTTAATATACAAGATGGAGCAGCAAGGCAGTGCAGAATCTAGTTAACCCTGCAGAAATAGTAGAACTTAAACGGTCTGACTCAGTTTCCATAGTTTAATCCTCTCATGGAGGGAGAGATCTCCCTCTGCTGCAGTCCCTCAATGACGTGAAGCACGACTCCCCTTGCGTAAGTTTGCTTGGGAGCAGACATGGCAAGGATTCCCATGGCAGCACACTACTACAGTACATCTCACATAAATCTAGTTGGGAGCAGCAATTGTAGAGCTCCCTTAAAAAAAAGTGGGGGGGGGGCATCCTTATCAAGGAATACAGTAATACCTTGGATTACAAGTAACTTGGTTTGAGAGCGTTTTGCAAGACAAGCAAAATTTTTAATATTTATTTAATTTTTTTTTACTTGATATACAAGCGTCGTCTTGCAATACAAGTACTGTAGTACGGCTTAAATTAAAAATCTCTGTACAAATTTTTTTGGGGGGATTTCGTTTTGATATAAGAGTGTTTTGGATTACAAGCACCTTTCTGGAACGAATTATGCTCTCAATCCAAGGCATGACTGTATGCAAGGTCATCCACAACCTCCGAATTACTGGATACACATATGCACCCCTGCTACAAGACTATCCCCGCCATACATTTTAAACTCACCGTAGAGAGCTGTCCAAGTCTGATTAATTACATCTAGACATACAGTTCCTGACCTGAAACAAAACAAGACAAACAAACAAATGAAGGGCTGGCTTCAACTTGGCAGTGCTGGGGTGGCGTAGCAGCTAAGTGTCAGCTGGGAAGTCTCCACTTCAAATCTTGCCTCCGTTATTAATACATTCCATAGAACAGAAGCAGGCAGAAGACAGCAGAAGACAGATTGGGGACCACAGACAGGATCTTTGGGTGGCTTGCAGTTGATTGGCTTAGAACTGTTTTAACAAAAGCAACTAGAGGAGAACCAGGAGTGCATTTTTGTGCAGAAAGACTGTACGGCTGGTTCTGGTACTGAAAACAAGATCTTGGGATGAGTATGTGCTTGGACACACCTTGTTCTTGAAGTCTGAGCATATGACTGATCCAGATAGCCACTGTTTTGCACCTGCCACTGGTTGGGAGACCTCACATTCTAGTAAAAAGTGAAAGTAGATCCTACAAGCCAGGAGTCAGGCCACCCCTGTACTAGAACATTTTACTTAGTCTTAAGCAAGTGGGCCCAAAGCCACAATTTACATGGTTTATTTATTAATGTCTATTAACTCAAGATAGGCCAATGAGCCCGGGTGATATGAACAGTCATGGCCCTCATTACCATTCAAGATGGACAGCCAGTGTGGCGTAGTGGTGAGAGTGTTGGACTGGGACTCGGGAGATCTGGGTTCTAGTCCCCGCTCAGCCATGAAACTCACTGAGTGACTTTGGGCCAGACACTGACTCTCAGCCTAACCTACCTCACAGGGTTGTTGTGAGGATAAAATGGAGGAGGAGGAGGACTTATGTAAGCTGCCTTGGGTTCCTTTCAGGAAAAAAAGGTGGGGTATAAATATAATAAATAAATAAATAAAATTTTAAGCCACAACCTCTTGTCCATCTATCCGGACCAGCAAGGCATGCTCTAGCGTGCCCAATCCATTTATCTAAGGATGTGCTCAGGCCCAGCAACTCTGGCCAGTGCTCTGGGTGAGCCAAGTGTGCACCCTAAAATATGCCCTACAGCAACACATAGGGGTCCCACAGCAGACATGTGAATGTTCCCCCATAAGGCAGGAAGTTTAAGAGCCAGCTTAAATCCACGGCTTCTTACCCTATCCTCAGGAGAGAGGGTGAGTAGATGGGTGCTCACCATCTTTCCAACATCCTTTAAATATGTGAAATGTCTAAACCTGTCATGTCTCCATTTGCCACCCCTTCCAAGATTGGAATACAGAGGCTACATGACTGAAATAAAAGACCTCCTCACTCCCACCCAAAATAAGAAATCTTTAGAGCAGGGCTCTCCAACCTTGGGTTCCCAGATGTTGCAGCTCCCAGAATCCCTTGCCATTAGCCATGCTGGCTGGGTATGCTGGGAGCTGTAGGTCAGCAACATTTGGGGACCCAAGGTTGGAGAGCCCTGCTTTAGGGCAAAATATCTTAAGTCACTTACGCTTCGTCAATGTTGGGATGAAAAATTTTATTCATGAATCCTGCAAAACAAACAAACACAGGAGTTGTTAACAGCTGGGTATCTCTTGGTCTTACTTCCGAAGAAGTCCAGTGTTGTGTTTGGTGCTGAACAAATTAAAAAGCAGCTGTGGAGGAGGGGGATGACACTCCCCAAGTCCCTGACAACAAGTCAGAAATGGGCCACAGGAGAAGATTCTCCGTCCGCCGAAATGAGATCCGTGACCAATGGAAATGTTTTCTCCAACTCTTAGCTCCCCAGGTGACTTCACGAACTGGTTCAATGCTGACCCTCACAGCTCCAAAATGTGCCTTACCTATTCAGCAAATCTACTCAAAAGTTTTTACAGTTGAGCATTATGAAAAGAAACGCTGGCCCTTGAACCACTGGGCTTGTATTGCTCTGCAAAGTAAGATACTACAGGGTATCTATGGAGTCTGCAATTCAAACATGGCAAGAAAAGAATCAGATACAGCTTGACCAAAATACACCACAGTCTGCAACAGAAGTCATCAAGGGCAACCTACTGGGAAATTCCACTGCCCAAGGCCCAACGAAAGAAGTTGGAGGTGGCCTTGGAGATGAATCTCTGGTTGCAGATAAACATGAAAATGCCACTGCAGTAGATTGGGAGGCTTAGAAATCAGAAACCATTGTCCACATCTCATGAGACCCATCGTAATTATTTTAAGGAGATGACTTGTGATTTTCGAAACTGCAGACAAGTAGGGACACTCCAGTTGGCTAGAACATGCAGCCAGTGTGGTGGGGTTGGGCTGTAGAGCTCTGCAGTACACCAAATTACCGTATTACTCGAAATTAGGATACCGTGCAAGGAAGAGTCAAAGACCTGAGCATCATGTTGAGTCACAATAGCTGCGAAGCCTTAATAACAGAAACATCAATTAACTGATTAACAATTCCCAGAACATCTTAACAGCTGCTCACAAAAGCCCACAATCAACAGCTGGCTCGGAAGCCACGCCCATTTCAATGAAACACTGAGTCGGTGCTGGAACACAGGCTTGCCCACACTACGGGCTTACTGTGGATCAGTACACAGTTGACACCAATTTAACTAGAAGCCAATGGGCCAAGTCAAAAGATGTGAAAGGGGCTTGCCCTGTTCAGGTTCCTCTGTTTTATAGTGACTTCCGTGATCACGAGTGTTTCAAAATGTCACACAAAGATCCCAGAAGCTGCTGCCGCTGAACTCCTAAAGTCCCGACTCAGGCATACGAAGCCCCATTCTATTGGGACTGGATCGCTGGTCTACCCAGTACGGCCTACTCAGACCGGCAGTAGCTCTGCAAGGTCCCAGGCAGAGGTCTTCCCTAGACTTGCTATCCAAGATCATTTTGGGTAAGGGTGCCAGGGACCGAACCTGGGACCTTCTGCATGCACAATGAGTGATGGGCCCTTCTTTCAAAGGACGCCAGTGAACTGCCCTGAACCCGTGGCCTGCGGGATATCAGGGATGGATCACTGCCAAGTCCACCACACGGCAGGCACAGGTGCCGTCAGCGTGCACGGAGCTCTAGGAACACAGGAGCTGCCTTCGACTGAGTCAGACCCTGGGTCCATCTAGCCCAGGACCGTTGACGCTGACTGGCAGCCGTGGCTCTCCGGGGTTGCAAGCAGGATTCTTTCCCAGCCCTACCTGGAGATGCCGCCGGGGATCGAACCTGAGACCTTCTGCATGCAAAGCAGGTGCTCCCTCACACCGAGCTACGGTCCCTCCCTACCACAGCACCTGGTATTCCAAGGCGGTCGCCCATCCAAGTACTAACCAGGCCCGACGCTGCTTAGCTTCTGAGATCAGGCCGCTCAGATGTTCTGTGTTACTTTATAGAGCAGTGTTCTCCAACCTTGGGTGCCCAGATGTTTTGGGCCTACAACTCCCAGCATGCCCCAGCCAGCGTAGCTGGCTGGGGCATGCCGGGAGTTGTAGGCCCAAAACATCTGGGCACCCAAGGTTGGAGAACACTGTTATAGAGTAACATAAACAAAAGACAGACCCGTAGCCCAAGGAGTTCACCATCCCGGTTTACATGGGAGAAGATAACAGAGGGAAGGAGCAGCAAGGGCAGCAGGCAAGAGACAAGCATTCGAGACTCGGGCACCTGCTTTTCTAGGAATGGGGATACGATTTCCAGCATTCAGGTGTTGGAAGGGAGAACTCCAGTGCCAGATGCAGGCAGCAAACAGCAGAAAGCCCTCTCTGTGGAAGCTGCCACTGGCCCATCTCACCCCCAACCTTCCCAGCGGTTACCTACGATCCTACTAACGAGAGGCGCCGGGGAGTGACTCCTGCATGCTAAAAAAGCGTGTGCTCTATCACGGGGCTATGGCCCACCTCAAGAGAGAAAAGGGACAAAGGCCTTCTGCATGAGATCACCAACTAAAACCGGCAAACAAAGGAGATTAAAACACGCACAACCACACGGCCGCGGAGAATGCAACACGGCCAAAGCCGCCTTGCAGATAAGGGGCAGCATCCCCCTATCTGGCACTAGTGCCAGTGCAAATTACGTTGCGCTGACAGAAGCCAACTCTACGGCAATAGCGCTTGTTGGTGTGACGGGTTTTCCGGGGAAACCCATCGTTCCAGCAGATGCTATTGCCACTGTGGTGGAGAAAGCGTATGCTGGCGCAACGTAATTTACATCAATGCCAAATAGGATACTGCCCAAGGCCATAAAAGTTATCAACCAACAAGCTTCTTTTCCTAGCCCAGTGTTCTCCAACCTTGGGTCCCCAGATGTTTTTGGCCTATAACTCCCAGGATGCCCCAGCCAGCGTAGCTGGCTGGGGCATGCTGGGAGTTGTAGGCCAAAAACATCTGGGGACCCAAGGTTGGAGAACACTGGGATAGCCTATCTCAGTCATTTGAAATGGGGGGGGGGGGGGAGAAAGAGACCAACCTGTGAAACTTTACTCACCATAGGCAACTAGGCAAGAGACAATTTATAAGGCCAGGCCAAAAGGTACACACTTCCTCTCTTTGGGATTTAAGTGCAACACTCCCAAGTTCTAGGCCAAAATGCAAGGCATAATAGAGGCCTTAGATCTGGGATTCAGTCCTTGAGACCCAACGTGAACGTAGACACTGGGGAAGAACAAGGCTTGCAAAGGAAGCTATCTATCCCCCTCTCTCTGCAACTATCACGGGATTGCTTTAGTTACGAGATACAAACCCTGTTTGTTATAGCAATGGCTGTGAGCCAGGGAGAGTTCGGGTATTCAGAAGCACAACACACACACACACACACACAGTTAAGAACCTATTGTATGTTTAGGGCACCATTCATTAGAAAGTCATCCACCAAAAGCCTCATTGGAATTAACGTGAACTGCACAAGAGGGCTACTATTAATTTCAGTGAGCCTTGTGCAGTAGGACTTTCTAATGTAGTGTTCTCCAACCTTGGGTCCCCAGATGTTTTTGGCCTACAACTCCCAGCATGCCCCCGCCAGCCCTGCTGGCTCACCCCAAAGGTCCACCTAGTCCAGCATTCTGTTTCCAAGAGAGGCCAGTCAAAGGCTCATAACTAGTTGCCCCCAACACCTAGTACTGAGGGGTACACTTCATCTGAACAAGGCAACTTAGACTCAAGCCCTGGCCTGCAACTGACACTACCCTAGTGGGAGTTGCATTCCGGCTCCTTGCACGGCTGACTAAGGGATACGGCACGACCGACTTAAAATCAGGATTTGCAGGACTGTTCCACAAAAGCTAAGACAAGGTGGGATCGAGTTGGAGACTGCCATCATGTTGCTCTTGGGACTCCAAGGTCAGGTCCTCCTTTCAATTTGTTGCGGCCTGCTGTCCGCCAGCTCAAACAGAAATAGTTTCAACTTGTGGGCAACACAACAGACGTCAGTGGGCGAATGACATACCGTCACGTGGAATTACGTCAGCATTCTGCCTTGTGCTTTTAACAAGCGGGAAGGTACTTTATGGGAGTGCTGGACATGTTCAAGTTAGTCCATTCCAAGAGTACAGCAATGCTCTGACAGCCTCGCCAAGAACTGCTCAGCAGATAAGCAGGAGTACTGGCTCACTGCCCTGTGATAAGCATCTGCTCACCCCTTGCCTTGCTCACTCAGGCTATTCCCCTCCCTCTTCTACACACACACACACACACACACAGCTTCTGTGAGATGATCACAGGTGGAAGACTGTGGAATCTAACATATACCTTCCACAGGATTTCTTATTTAAGGCAAACTCTGCTTTCAGGAAGCTACCTATAGTCCCCAATTCACCAACTTCAGGCTATACTGCTGCTCCATTTAACTATGAGTAGAATCTATCAGCTCTGCAAGAGACGATCCATCAAGCAAAAGCTTCCCTTTCTCTCTCAAATTTGCCATGACTGCTTCACTCCGCACGGGAAACATGCTTGCCTCAGCAATACTGAATGCCCTTCCACTGAATCGCTCCGCCGTTTCCTGTGCGTGCGACTTAAGAGGAAACTCTTGCACTGGTACCCAGGGTTGTAGCCAGTAGGTTGGAGGAAAGAGTGTGCTCAGGGATATTCCAGGCCTCTTCCCTGGGTTCACGAGGCTCAGGTTTCATAGAACCATGGAGTTAGAAGGTACCCCAGAGATCATCTAGCCCAGCCTCCTGTTCAATGCAGGCTGTGCACTGCAGGGCCCAGCTACAACATCCCAGACCAAGGGCCATCCAGCCTCTGCTTAAATTTCTCCAGCGAAGGAGACCCCCCCCCCCCGAAAGGCAGTCTGTCCCACCGCTGAACATCTCTCACCGTTGGGAAATTTCTCCCAACGTTTAGCCGAAATCTGCTTCCCCGCAATTCCCACCCCTCGGTTCTAGTGCTGCCTTCCGGAGCAGATATCTGAAGACAGCGACCATGTCTCACTTTCATCCGCTCTGCTCCAGGCTAAATATACCCAGCCCTTTCAACCATTCCTCCCTCGGCTGGTTTCCAGACTCCTCACCATCCTGGTTACTCTTCTCTGGACACGCTCCATCTCGCTGACGTCCTTCATTACCCCCTTCCTCCTCCCAACCAGGCCCTTTTGCCACCGCACAGGTGAGTGTGCAGTGATAAGCAGCTCTGTTTGGTATCGGGAGCCCCTGGGGAAGGAGGTATTCTCCAAAACGTTGGGCAAGTTGGCACAAAATAAACAGGCTCCTGTGTGATCCTGTATCCCCTTTTTGGCTCCCTTTTACCTCCTGCCATACAAGGGGAATGGCAGCCATTCAGTTGTATGGGGAAAATGAAAGTGGTACAGCAGGATGACCGCCATATCTGCCACCAACCCCCAACCCCCACTGGCTCACCCAGCCTCCACGGACAAGGATCCCATGCGGGGTTGTGGGGAGTACACATACTTCTTACCCAGACACAGCTCTGTTGCTGGATCTCATCTTTTCCCTAACACCCCTCTGGCAGCGACACTAGGCTCATTGTCCCGCCAAAGGTGCCTCTAAAAACAGCCTTCCCCAACCCAGTGACCAGATGTGTTGAACTACAACTTCCAGAGTCTCCCAGCCAGCTGCGCTTCTGCACATTCCCCTCCATTATAAAACCTTGAAATGCCTCTCCTTAGTTTCTGGCAGTAAATATGTGGGTATTCCCCACCACCTCCTGGCCCAAGACCTTCTCCGAAATTGAATTCGGCCCCTGGGCCCTAGAGTTAATTTCCAGGCCCGTTTCAAAGTGGTGGCCTTAAACTTTTAAAGAATCTCTCCAGGGCCAGAGCCTGGGTATCTCAAGAACCACCAACTTCTATATGGACCTGCCCGTCAATTGAGATGGCCTTCAGACACCCTCCTTTGGAGGTTAGGTCGATGGCCACTAGAGATGGGGCCTTTTCTGTGGTGGCACCCAAATTCTGGAACTCCCCCTAGGCATGTCCAGATGGCACCCTTATTGCCCTTTCTTCAGTGCCAGGCAAAGACCATTCCATTGTCTCATACTTTTAATGGCATTTAGTTATTAGCTTGCCATTTTTAACCTGTTTAGTCACTGCTTCTATTCTTAGGGGACTTTTTATTACTGATTATTGTGCGGGCTATTGTGCTTTACATACATTTGGTTTTGATAAGCCGCCTTGAGGGGTTTTAAAGTCAAAAGGGGGTGGCGGTTTACAAATCTCTTGAATAAAACCGTGCCCAAAAAAAGAGAGCTTCAGATGAAAGGGATGAAATAGCAGAGCTGAGAAACAGGCTCACTCCTCAAAGGCTAGGGGGTCACCAGAGGAAGGAAGCATGTTCGCTCTGCCCCTGCCAGTGACTCTTCCAAGGGCATCCCTTGTACTTTCTCTTGAATTAGTTAATGACTGCTATTCAGTCCTTGGGGAATGTAAAATATATGGGGGGCATTGTTGCAGCAAAGGCAAAATCTGCCCTGCAGCACTGACAGTTGCCTGATTCACACTCAAAGATCTTGCAGGGGTGGGGGGAGACGCAAGTTTGTGTACAGGTCCCCTGCATCCCTAGAAATCCTTGTCATCATCATCATCATCATCATCAGGCGATCACTCGTGACCGGGTAAGATTGTCTTCCGGGATAAAAGGAGGAAATTCTAAAGAAGATTGTGTAGACTCTAGCGATGGGTCCGTAAGTGACTGTGGAGGCCAATTCTAGATCCGCACAGCTTCCCACAGTGAGGACACAGGTTACCAGATAGAAGATGGTCCTGTAAAGGATTCATTTGACGTGCTTTTCGCTTAGCACGTTTCTCCCTTTCACCTTGCACTCGGGCTTCTTCAAAGTCCATGGAACCTTTGTGAAAGGCCAACCTCCATTTAGATCGTTCATGGGCCAGAGCTTCCCAGTTTTCGATGTTTAGTATATTGCATTTTTTTAGATTAGCCTTATGAACATCTTTAAACCTCTTATATTGACCACCGATATTCCGCTTTCCATCCTTGAGTTGGGAGTAAAGTAACTGCTTTGGGAGACGGCAGTCAGGCATTCGAACAACATGACCGGTCCACTGAAGTTGGCGTTGAAGGATCATTTTTTCAATGCTAGTAGTCTTTGCTTCTTCCAGTACACTGACATTTGTTCGTCTATCTTCCCAAGTAATTCACAGTATTACAAGAAATCCTTGTAATGTAACACACACACACACACACACACAGCCCATCACCATGACAGGCATTCTCTCTTAGCATAAATGGGCACCAGCACAGCAGCAGTAATGACTTAGAAGCAATTAGTGTCCAGCCACCACAGAGACCTGCCACCCTTTTGTTCCCAATTACAGGCAGTCCCCGGGTTACGAACGTCTTGACTTACGGACAACTCATACTTACGAACAGACCACCGAGCACCAGCTGAGGCGGTCGCCGGACTTCCTGGTTCCCTGGCTCTACGTCGTTTATGTAGAGTATAGCGTAGTATACGTAAAAACAGCCGCAATGTGCACAAATTCAGTTTTTAATGTATACTACGCTATACTCTATGTAAACGACATATCTTATGCCGTTTTCTATGTAAATGACGTAGAGCCGGAGAACCAGGAAGTCTGGCAAGCACCTGTTCTGACTTATGTACAAATTCAACTTAAAGACAGACTTACAGACAGATCTCGTTCGTGCCTGTAGTCTGGATTCCCTCACTGGGAAGCTGGCGTCTCTTTTAATGAGATGCAAAGCAGCACAGGCCTTTCAGGGACTAGTCTAGACAGGACAGGAGTCTCTCGCTGTCCCTCTTCCTGGCTGGCCTCCCACCTTCTCCATCGTCAGAGTTCTCAGAAACACACACATTATGTACATGGAATACATATGCGGGAAGAGGCTCCAGAGCAGGTGCTGCTGCTGAGTCTCCGTAAGGCAAAGGCCGACACAGGATAGTCATGGCATTAGCCAGGCTGGAGCCATATGCAGCCCTACCACGGAGGCAAGGGGGAGGCAGCAGCTTCAGGTAGTGGATGTGGGGTGGCAGAGGTAGCAGGCTACGGGTGACCCTTCCTACTGCTGGCTCGAGTGCAGCCAGCAACAGAGTCTGTGCTCTTTTTTCAGCCTGCAGCTCTCGGGCCTGCTCTCTGCCTTTCCCACTCCCAATTCTTCCTGCAACTTCTCAGTTGCCTCCTCCCCTAGACCCGGTGCTTGCTTGCATATGTCCAGTAGCCATAGACTCCAGCCCTGACCTAGTTAACACACACACACACACACACACACACACACACACACAGCCACCTAGCCTCTCCTACCATGGGCTTTAAGCTCCTACTGCTGTTCCTGCCCCCCCACCCCCAATCCTGATTCTCTCGGTTTTTGCTCTCGCTGCAAGGGTTCCTGTGCTTCTGGCAGCCCTTCCAGCCGCCATGGGGCTGTTTTAATGGGGAGTGAGTAGCACCCATTCATGTCCGAGGAGTCTGTGCAGGGAGAAAACCCTCCCACCCTGAGATTGTGCCCCAGTAATTGCAGGATACAGATTCCATTTGGATCTCCCTAACCCCCAAGCAGCTGGATCAGCTCTGGCTGAAGATAAATGTGGAACACACAATGAATTGAGTGAGTCAGCTCAGGTCAAATTTGTCTCCATTATCTAGCAGTCAAAAGATTTGATGTGGGGCCTTTCGAACCGAGTCCAGCCTTTCTAGCTTTGCTGGCCTCCTCCCGCCCTCCTTTCGATGTGGACAGCAACGATGTGGAAGGAGACTGACCCGGGCGAAGCATGAGCTACCAAAGGCAGGCTGCTCACAAATCCTCTACCTCGGCCTCCCTTCGCTACTGGGACATATTCTCTGCTCCAAAAATAAAATTAAGTTCTGCAACTAGGTAATGCCAATTCTTAACAAGGAAAACGGGCTGTATGTCAGCTGCAAGCTTAGTTTATTAACCTGTTTCAGTTATTTGTCATTTTAAATCAGGTTTTACAATTGGTTTTTAAATTTTGGTAATAAAATTTTTATGTTTTTATTGTTATCAGTATTTTATAATGTATTTTGTTGTTTTTATGAATTGTTGTAAACTTCCCAGAGAGCTTTGGCTATGGGATGGTATAGCAATAAAATACCACTAATAATTTATATTTATTTATTTATTTATTATATTTATACCCCGCCTTTTTTCCTGCAAGGAACCCAAGGCGGCTTACATAATCCTCCTCCTCTCCATTTTATTCTCACAACAACCCTGTGAGGTAGGTTAGGCTGAGAGTCAGTGACTGGCCCAAAGTCACCCAGTGAGCTTCATGGGCCGAGTGGGAGCTAGAACCCAGATCTCCAGAGTCCCAGTCCAACACTCTAACCACTACGTCACACTGGCTCTCAATATCATCCTGCAATTGTTTTTAGATGCACATCATTTTCTCTTACGCGTGTTCCTTCTCCCGCAATTTTTACTAGCCCCCATCATCTTTGCTGGCTGTGCCAGCCATGGGAGGTGCAAGGAGATGGAAGTCCCACCCGAACGCACTGAGAATCCTATTCAGCCACCTCTCAGGCTTTTGCAGACTCAGGAGGCACTGCCCACCTATTTTCAAGTGGCTCTTTTCAAAGATCTTTGCAGCCATGGATCTAGAAACTTATGGGGTTGTGTTGTGTGTGTTTTTTAAAAATAGAAGATTTTTCGGAAGCTAAATGTTGCACCCAACCCCAACACAATGTTATGGGTTCTTGCAAAATATTATGGGTTGCAAACCGCCCAGAGAACTTCGGCTATTGGGCGGTATAGAAATGGAAATAATAATAATAACAACAACAACATACACAGCCCTGGATAAAATGTCATTTCACAGAGATAAGATGCTGAATTAACTGAAAGCAAGTTTAAATCTCACTCTTTAGTGCTTAACTTTGGTTTGATTGTCTTCTCCACACCTGTGCCAAGAGAGCTGCTGCCCTTCTAGAACAGAAAATCCTCTCGTCAGAGTTGGCAGGGGGCCTTACTGCCATTCAGTCCAAACTTCTGCTCAATGCAGCAAATTCATAGCAAGAGCACAGCCAGGTGACTCTCCAGCCTCTGCCTGAAGACCTCCAGCAAGGGTGGGGGCCCCACTCCCAAGGTACCGTATTTTTCCGTCTATAAGACGCCCCCATGTATAAGACGCCCCCCACTGGGCAGTTTCGCAACTGCGCGGTTCTCTCCTTGGCTTACCGTACTTCCGTGTATAAGACGACCCTCAATTTTTAGTCTAACAATTTTAGGAAAAAGTATAGTCTTATACATGGAAAAATACTGTAACTGGTTCCATTGTCAAACTGCTCTTACTATTAAAACATTTACCCTAATGTTCCACTCCATTCCCTCCACCCACCCACCCCATCTAATATACTGCAGTTCCCAGGAGTATAGTTTTAAATGTTTAAAGACATGTGGAAGATGAGGGCAGCAGAAATACTTGCAATTCCTTGATGCCAGCATCAAATATTTAGCTCCAGACCTACAGCAGCTGAAAAGCCTGAATGAACAAGTCCTTGAAGGTTTTCTGATCTAGCAGAACAGCTCTGCGTTACAAACATTTTGCGTGAGCCTCACTTTGCAGCTATGGAGAATGAGGCAAGCCATGTTACTCACTGCACTGCTATCTCTACACAGAACAGACTAAACCAGGGTGGAGATTAAAATTCATAGCGTTTGAGTTCCACACCCAGGATGACCTCTCCTTATGTTCCCCAACCTGGTGTCCCCCAGCTCTGCTGGACCACAACTCCCAGAATTCTGGGAGTTGTGATCCAACAGAGCTGGAGGACACCAGGTTGGGGAACACTGCCTTAGAGAATACCTCGTCATTCACATATTATTTATTTATTTGTTTGCTTTGAACCCTGTCTTTCTATTTTAAAAAAAAATGCCACTCAAGGCATACCAATTTACATTTCACAATTTCCATGTTTCTGTTGCTCTTATTTGGCAACACTCATGGGTGCTTGGGACAAAATGGTAAGGACTAGAAAAAGCTCTTAGATGGGAAGATCAGCAAAGAGAAGCAAACAATGAGCGTTTTCCTTGAGGCGACTCCTGTACCTAAACCCACATGAGTTGCTTTCCTAACTCAGGAGCCCAAGTTGGTAGGGATGCAATTCTCACCCAGCGGATTGTGAAGGGAGAGCAGCTGTGACTAGGCTGGCCTCATCACAACATGATGCAAGTTACCTCTCTGTCTAGGCTGCCAAACCAGAGTGTGTGTGTGTGTGTTTGCTGGGGAGAACGTGGCAAGAATGTTGAAATGCAGGCTGAAAAGAGCTAAAGGCCTGGGATGTCCTTTAGTCTCCTGTGGATGCACAAGACATACTGAGCAGTAGGTGCCAACAACTCAACTGGATGCAAGATGGGAAAGCTTAGTGCAAGCTTTTGCGGAGTCATGCCCATGGGCTGAATGCTAGACATATAAAAATGTAGACTAAAGCAAACGTTGGAGAAGCCAAGGAATAGAAGAGGCTACCCTAATTCCAGCTCTAACCCTTCAAGGCTGGGAAGTACAGCCCATCTATAAACCTTTACTTGAGTAAATTCTGAGCACTGTTAAAATTGGGTATTTGCACAGTTTTTGGTAAAAGCAACATCTGGCTTGTTAACAGGTGGATATGCTGCGAGCTTCCCTGTAGTCTTTCCGTCCTTGAATAAACTGAGCACACACACACACACACCCAGAGGGCATTTCTGCAGAGTAGTGACACTTGAGATGGTTTGGGATACAGGCTTGGGCACACTGTGGAGGACACCGGTGCACAAGGGAGCTAATGGTACCTAAAAAGCAAACCAGGGAAGCCTAAGAGGCAAACAGAGTGGAAATAGATACTATGCAAAACTCTATTTTAAGCAATGCAAACAGGCACAGCCCGCTGACTCAAATCAGGATGTTGGGGGTGGAAGAGGCCCATCTGGCTCAAGCCTCTTAAAGGGTCATCACGTCCTACACTGGTTCTCCTGTTCCTTCGATGGACGAGTCCTCATAAGACCCTCTGCAGGCTCAGTTATAAGCCCACCCTCATCTGGAAAGTGCTGAGTCAGTGCTTTGTTAGCAGTTGCCTTCTCAAAACTCAAAGAAATGAGGTTTAAATTTCACCCTGCTTTATTTTCTTCTCCAAGCTTAGTTTTTTAAACAAAGGTTTAGCCACTATTCGGAACAAAAGCTTCTATTCAGAAATTGTACACAACATGGGGTGTGCCACGAGGCAAGCACGTTTTCCACCTCCAGGAAGTCTTCTGAAAGTTACATCTATTTTAATAAAAATGAAATAAAAGCAACTCCCTCACACTCTTAGCATAACCAGGACACAGAACCCAGTCTGGGGCTTTACAGACAGGAGCTGGCTAGATTCTCAGTAGCTGGATCACCGAGGCGAGACTAGAGAGTAGATCTAAGCCTCTGCCCAGTGTTCCCCTCAGATGAACTCCTTTACTTCATCTCCCCAATCTGGTGCCTCTGCAAATGCATTCGACCCATTGGCTGTCCTGGCTGGGGATGATGGGAGTTATAGTCCAAAACATCTGAAGGGATACCACACCATCACCATCATTATTATTATTATTATTTCTATACCGCCCAATAGCTGAAGCACCAAGTTGGGGAAGGCTGCCATACCAGTACATGGTTGCTATCCATTCCTGTGGAGAAAAGTAAAATGAACCACACCTGGGGACAAAAGCATCCCAGCATCCCAACAGGAGGGGAAGGAGGAGAAGCAGCAACATTCCTGAAGGGAAAGGCAAGCAGTCCTCCCAACACCTGATGTCAGGATCAGGGTTTTGAAAAGCAGGACTGGCCCCACCTCCAACAATTGTCTTTCCATCCCCACTTCCCCCAAATATAACATAAATATAAAAAGTATTCCATAGATAGGCTTTATAGCCTATTCACAGCTTTCATTATCTGATCATGCCTGGTTTCTTTCCTGTGTGGTGTACCCTCCTGTCCTGCAGGGGGCAGCCATACAGCATGCTGTGTTCTTCCATAGAGGTAAATGGGAGCTGTTGGCTTCTATGGGAGAACATGAAAGGACTGGCAGTGGGAGACACCCATGGAAGTGGAGGCAAACGTGTCTGTTCAGGAGACTGAAGTCAGCAGCATGATGGAAGGGCGGCGGCGGGGGAGACGAGACTGTGTTCTCCCCAGAGGGAAGGGTGGTTGCCCTGAAATCCACGGGCTCTCCCCCTGGCCATAAGAATAAGTATTTTGTTAGTGACTATTCGGGGGGAGACACAGACCACACACAATGCATCACCTGCATCATCCACCACAAGGAAAAAGCCCCCACCCGATTGGAAAAGGCGGCTATCCAGATTTCAGCTTTGGCATTAGGAACCAGAACTTATGGCCATCAGGATGGCAAGAATTCCTGCATCCATTTGGAGAAAATACACACATATACACAAGTTTCTAGTGCTTAATCTTACAGAGAGGCCCCATCCCCCAGAACCACCCCATGCTCACTACAGAAAGCCAGCTGTGTGGACTGCAGAGACTCCTGGTCAGCTATACGGGCTGGCCAAAACACCTGTACCCTGTCTAGGCAGCAGGAACTAGAAGTGGTGAAAACCTTTCCCAACCTTTCAAGCCTGAGCCACTTGGACAAACTCCAATAAAACATGTGTGGGAGGGGGCACAAGATCAAAGGCTAATTCAGATCAGCTCCCACATATGAAATTTGAAGCCAAGATAGACCTGAGGCTGTATTTTTCAACTTCTGGGTCAAGCAGCTCTGGAATCTGGCTATTCTTTCTCCACACTTTGAAATGAGGCAGCCCCAAACAAGTTACCCCTCATTATTATTATTATTAATAATAATGATTTATAAAGCCACCCCCAAAAAATCCTCACCACCAGTGTTATCAGTAGCTTTAAAAATTATTCTAGGAGGCAGGCAAACTAGAGATGACAATTTTGGATCCATTACCTATAGACGGGGATTTGAAGGGATATTTGTCGGGAAGGTCCACTCTAACTTTCCACACGCCACCTTCATACGGTGCTGCAATCAAGGGGGGGAAACGGTGTTAGTTGTGAAAAAGAAGAAAAAACCCATGAAATTTCCAAGAGTGGATTGCTTAGGTGGGCACCTAAGACAAGCATACGAAGGGCCACAAAGCAGTTCAAGATGGCACAAGTCCACTGGGGAGCTCTCGTTTGCCAGCCCCATCAGAAATGGACAGGAGCGAGACAAGAGGATGGCTTCTGATGAGGCTTGCGCAGGAGAGCTTCCCAGCAGGCCTCCTGGATTGCCCTACATCTGCAGGCCACCTTTCTTGGAAGAGCACACTAGCTCAGACCTTCCCAAGCGGGTGCCCTCCAGATGTGTTGGGACTACAACTCCCATGATCATCTGGAGGGCACCCGCTGAGCTAGGTAAGCAACTCAACCAATACAAATGTATCCTCCCCTGAACTATTGCAGACGTCCACTCGGGAACTTGAGCTGGATGTGTCTAGAACCAGAGAAGAACCCAAGGTTCTTAGAAATGTTGCACTGATCATTCACCCCTAAACATTGTGATTTTCCATGAATGCACCCACAGGATGTCAGAAGGCCACTCACAGGCGCCAAATGCTATGTCAGAAGAGGCCTTGATTTGTTCTAGCCATGCAGTTGAGCTGATCTGCCACAAACCACCACCCCACCCCAGGATGTCTATGTTTTAAACCTGTCACCATTATCCCTTCGGGCACAGGTAACAGGGGAACATGTGCATGTCCGGTTCTCTGAATATGCATGTACTGGGAAGCCCAGGTCATCTCAGTAAAAAAAAAATCCATGTGTAGTGCTGCACCTGGATGTATCTAAGCTTACATGTGAAGATGGAAAATGACTGTGGATTGTATTACATCAGAACTGACCCACAGAAAGGTCATCACAGTTAAGTGTTGACCTAGTGCCCTAGTTTCAGCCAGGTTGGACAGCAGCTGTACAAGTTCTGTGTGTCCTTAAACAAGGTACAACCCAAAATTTGGTTTCCTGACCACCAGCTTTCACCCAGCCTCTCTTCATCCTTCTTTAAAAAAAATGAATGTTGCAAGCTCTACTCTTGGTTCTTCCAAGATGCAACAAGGGAGAAGAGAACTAAGATTGGTGCTCTCCAAACATGTTGATCTATAACTCCCATCATCCCTCAACCAGGATGGCCAATGGCCATGCTAGCTGGGGAATGGTGGGAGTTACGGTCCAACACATCTGGAGGGCCCAGGTTGGGGAAAACTAACTTAGATTCTGAAGAAAGGCTTGGAAAGCATGGGAAGCGATTGTGGTGCTAGAGCGCTTTCATCTTTATGGGATGCAAAGGAATTGTCATGTCCGAATATTTGCACTGGCAGAATGTAGAAGGGGCTCTTCTGGGGCTAGAGAACAGCTTTTTGAAAAAGGCTGAAGTCTTAACTGGAAATCTACTGAATGGATTTTCAGAGATGTACAGCAGGGCCCTAGCTGGGATATGTGTAGGCACATACACACCAGGTTCAACCAGGAACAATCCAAACCTCTTCCAGTGTTCTGGCAAATGAGCACAAAAGAACTGGGGTGACCAACAAGCACTTTTTTTAAAAAAATCCTGAAATTGTTGCATTATTCACCCTAAATTTTAATCAATCATGTGGTTTAGTTGATTAAATCTGCATATGCATAAAAATGACAGTTTTGAAGCAAGAAGCCTACTTTGTTTTGTGATGATGCACACATGTCCTATATGGAATCATCTTAAAACAGGCTTGCATTCACCTGCTCGCCACTGGTGACTAGGGATTCCAAGCAGGTGAGCACATGAAATTCCCTCCAGGCGAGTGAGCAAACTAGCGATGGAGCAATCGGCCCTTCTTTCGCCAGGTTGCTTGCCTTCCATGTTGGCCGTGGAGGAAGACACTTCACTTCCTCCATGGCCAATATGAAAGCTGAGCGGGCTGATGACAAAGGAACAAGAGTTGCTCTGTTTCCATTTCTCCTTCACCAGCCCTCTATGCTTCTAGCCTGCAGATGTTTTTTATTTCCCTGCTTTTCACTCCTAGGAAGGGCCCCTCTTAGGAGTAAAACCCACGAGAGTAAAAATGTTGTAAGGTGGTAAATTTTCAGGGCTTAGAAACAAAGTTGTATTAGAAGAGGCATCCATCCTGCATGAGAGAGACAGGAGGCGGCATGCCTCTTCATTTAGAAAGAAGACTGCCATCATTAAGATGTATTCAGCATCTTAATGTTACGAAGGAGGAGGAGGACTATGTCAGCCGCCTTGGGTTCCTTAAAGGAAAAAAGGCAGGATATAAACATAATCAATAAAATAAATAAATTTACTTTTTTGCTCTTTTATTCAACTTTTGCTGTTGTTTTCCCACCACCAAGAGGGCTCTGAGCACCCTACCACCACATTTTCTGGCCACGGGCCTGCCGTACATAAATGAGAAATTGTTGTTGTTCAGGGCAGCTATTAAGTAAAGACGGCCATCCAACAGCACTGGCAAAAAAGCAAACTCTTTCACAAAAGCTTCTCGAGAAGGGAGAGGGGACGGGCCACGGCTCCATGGCAGGGCATGTGCTTTACATGTGCAAGATCTTGGGTTCAATTCCTGGCATCTCCAGTTAAAGAGATGCCAGGCCCGAGAAAAGCCTCTCTCTGCCCGTGAACTTTTGTAGCTGCTGCCAGGTAGAGGAGACGATACTGAATTAGACGGACTGAATCAGATGGACCCATGCTGGCTGGGAGATGCTAGGAGCTGCACTCCCAACACATCTGGAGGGCACTGGGTTGGGGTAGGCCACGCTGGCATCCTAATGCAGGTTAAGGCAGCATAATTTCAGAAGCACAGGGGGCACATGCCTCCCACAAGCCCCACAACCATCTCTTGTTTTCCCCTCAATGCTTCTCCTTTCACTGACAAGCTAATACACAATCATTTCCTTTTAACACCTTTTCAGGACTCACTGCATAAGCATCACAAGAGGTGGGGAACAGTGGCATACTTACTTCCTTGTGGTCCATAGAACTTCACTACAAATTCGTTGAGTCCTCCTAGGATTGTGACTTCATGTTTACTCTCAATACTGAATGCAAAGTATAGGAAACATTTGATGTGCAGAAGGGCTTATGTGCCTCTTGAGAACCCTGGCACACCAGGAACACCTAAGAGCTTAAATCGTTAGACTACTTTGCAAGCAAATCTGAAATAATCCTCCCGTCAATGAAGCCCTTTCAAAACACATTTGATGTTATTTCCAATGCTTTAAGCAGAACAAAGTATCTGCAAGATAATATTAGTAAAGCATAAGTCAACATGGCTCAAGGTAGAAAAACCTTTAACTTGCAAATTGTTTCTGCTTATTGACTGCACTTTCCCTCTTATTTTTTTTATCAACGTGTATCAAGCTACAAGATGAGAGATCTCTGCCCCAAGTGGCTTACAATCTAAAATTTGATACAGGGAGACAGAGAAAGAGGAGGGAGATGGAGACAGGGTAGACAAGGGAAGAAAACTGTTTCATACGCATACTTTGGTTTGGTTACGGTAGTGCATGGAGGTTATACAATGCTTGCCCCAAGCCCTTGGGAGAGGGCAGGCTACAACATGAGCTAGCCTTAAACAAGTCCTCCAAGTTACTAGCCCACAACTGTTCTCACAAGCCTGCATGACTACACATGCTCAAGTTATTAATCTGCATTCTAAAAAGAGAAGGGAAATGCATACTTTTTGTGACACCTCCCTGCACAATCTCACCACAGGGACCATTTGCAATCTTGAGATAAACCCACAAGCTGGCTCTGGGTCAGGCTGGAGTAGATAACACAGAGCGAGCCCCTTCACATGAGACGACACCCCATCGTGGGTTATTTAACCCATGGTGAGGCTGCAACACATGCAGGGTGCACAGTTTTGAATACACAACCCCCGCTTAGGGGTTGTGTCATGAGAACCTGGCAAGCGTGGGTTATGCGAGGGTTCAACAACCCTCGCACAACCCATGGCCTGTTCTAGGCTTACGCGAGGGTTGTTTAACCCTCGCATAACCCACACTTGCCCGGTTTGCACGACATGACAACCTGCAACCTCGTATGCAACCTGGTGCCCATGGGCGCTGTGGCTTGTGGTGGGTAAAATAACCTACGACGACCCATGGCGTGGCCTCTGAACCCAGTCAGCGGCTTCAGTTCTCCCAACTCCATCCAAGACGTCCCTTGTTTGCCAACACAGAGAGAAACCTGGATACACAACTTTCAAGAACCAAATTGTGCATCCTAACATTTCTACTTGAACTCCTCAAGCGGATATTGAACCTGGAGGAAGAGGCAGCTTGGACAGAAATCAAATGTACCAGTGCAAACTGACTGGTTGAAGAGAGAAGAGGTGCTAGTCCCAGCATGACTGCAAGCCAGACATCGTGACTTTGATCCAAAGCCTGTTTCTGAGAGCAGAAGCTCACAGGACACCAATATTCCCCTCATCTGCAGGGCCCCCCATGCTATACTGCATGCCCTTCCAGTGAATCCCTCCCCTGGGGTGGCAGGCAAGAGGCCAAATAAAGCAAATAAAATCATAAGGAGGAAGGATGAAAGAAACTAGAGAAGAGAGAGGAACAAGAATAAAAGATTTGGGAGAAACCCTCAGCGAATTGTCATCAAAGACGCAGAGAAGCTTCTCCGATGGCAACCACAAAGACGGTCAAAGAGGAACTGAGGGAATAGGTGGGAACCCGCAAGGGACATGCGGAGTAGGACAGTGGGGAGGGTTTCCCACCTAAAATGCTCAGCTTTAGAGGCTTCCCGAAACAGGCTCCACACAGGCGCAGAGCCCGTATGTGTGATGCACAGAGACCACAAAGAAGAAGCAAGAACATCCCAGTGTGCCAGGGGGAAGCACTTTGGCTCATGTGAACTGTACTTCTGATCAAAGCCCCAATTTACAAAGCACAGTGGGAACATGAAACATCTAAGAGCGTTACTTCCTGCAAAGCGGCGCACATTTTGATCATTGCTGGAGTTACCATTCAAGTGACACCCCTTCCTTTTTGTCCCGACCTAGGCAGGCCACTGGGAACACATTCTGCCCGTGCTCCGGCATTTGCACCGCCTTTCCTGTCTTTTGAGCTCCATTCAGAGGGCTGGTTTTAACCTATAAGGTGGTGCCACCAAATGAAGGACTGGGAAACTGCACAAGCGAGTCCAGCAACACTGGGCTGGTAGGATCTCTAAGGGTGCCAGATGAATAGTACACAACCCAAAAGGTGCGCCCCAGGAGCCCTCAAAGGGGTGCAGGGGATGCTGGGATGCATCTCCCAGACTGCTCATTGTGGCTAGAAACTCACTTTAGATTTAAACGGAAGCAGTGATGTTCTGGATGCAACTCTGCACCAGATACTGGATTTGCACAGGGCTACTACAGAATATGCCCACCACTCTGGTTCCTGGGTGAGAAGGTTAAGTCACAGCCAGGGCGAGGGAGCAGGAACAGCCTGGCCTTGCCATCACTTCTTTTCCCCCGCCCCAACCCAGAAAGGACCATATCTCTTAAGAAGGCAAAGGTGGAAGGTGCCAAAAGCAGTGCCTATATACTTTAAGACAGGACATGACTTCTGCCTTGTGTTACAGCAAACACAATTCATGACCTGATGGGGTTTCTACGAAAGAGCTATCAAAATCTCCAAGAGACTCGGTAGTCAACTCGAGCCCTTAACACACAAAGGAAAGCTTGAAGTACATGATGTCCTCACCACTGTAAATTGCCTTCAGGGGAAAGCAGCACATAAGCTGAGTTAGAAAGAATTAAGCTTGCCAGTCTAAGAAATTCCTTTGCCCTCAAATAACCTGTTGAAAGCAACTTCTCCTAAGCACGGATCATGCCAAACCTGAAGACACGCATGAGACAATAGGCATGTTATTTTCAGAGAAGGCAGCTGCTGATTTCAGTTTCTTTGGGACGATTTGGGGGAGGGGGAGGGGGAGAGGAGAGGACAACTGCATTTTTTAGAAGTGCTGTCAAGATTGATCCAAGCTGCCTTTCAGTGGCCGGAGCAAAAGCAACAACGAGGAATGGGAGGCTAGTGCCCTGTAATTCCATGCACTATTAGGGATTTTTTTAAAAATACTGTGCTGTGCCCTAAGCCAGGGCTGGGCAGAAGGTACATCTGGATCTACTGGTAGATCTTTGAATAAATTTGCAGCAGATTGGCAAGGATTTCTGACTCCCAACTTTTTAATAGCAGCAGCGACATCCCGCACCCTAAATTATACTGCTGAAATGAAGAAAACTGGGGGTAACCTGGAGTGAATTTTTGTGCGGAAGGATTCCACTCAGTTTTGGTACTCAAAACAAACTCCTGGGCTTCTGATTCTTCAATTCTAAGTGTCTGTCTTTCTGCACTAGGCTCCAATCAGTGGAACTCAGGGTTCTAGTAAACAAAATAAAGTAGATCCTGCAAGCCTGAAGTCTGCCCACCAAGGTCTGCCTACCCTAAGCACTTGGAACTGGTGTCCTCAAAGCCCAAAGCACACACACAGTGCCCAAAGCACTTCTGTATCAAAACAGCGCTTGAACAGAACCCCAAGAGCCTAACCTTTCACTCAAACAATAGCACAAGTCCCCACATCCAGTTGTCACAGAGTACTGCACTGTGATTAGCTCCTATTGGGGAAGCCCCTTGTTTATGGCCATTGTCCTAAGCTTGTATCCATGGGACCACAGGTGCAAATCTTACCTCCAACCTGCTGGGAGCCAGCATGGGCCTTAACCTTTGGCAAGGACCTCACAGCTCAATGGGAGCATGCAAGTCCTGCATCCCTAGCATCTTCAGCTACAAGTTCTCAGGTAGCAGAGCTGAGAAAGATCTTTGTCCGAGACCTTGGAGAGGCACAACCACTCAGAGTAGATAGTAATGGGCTGGATCAGGGGTGGGCAGAAAGTGGATCTCCAGGGGTTTTGAACTTCAATTCCCAGTGTTCCTGACCACTGGCCATGCTGATAGGGGCTTCCCGGAAGTCCAAAACATCTCGAGATCTACCTTCTGCCCACCCCAGGCTAGATGGACCAATTGTCCAGTTCTGTATAAAGAAGCTTCCCATGTTCATATTTGCTCCATACTGCTCAGCTCCAATAGCTCCAGAACCGCTTTTCCTCACCTTATGCCACCTTCATCCTTGGCAAAGTATTCCTATTTCTCCAAAATCTTGCAGAAGGGACGTCTAGTCCCACATTCCTCTGGAAACTCACAAGCAGGGCCTCGTGAAGGCAGTCACCTTCCTCAAGTGCTTGTCCCCAACATCTGGTATTTAGAAGTATGTCAAGACATCTGAGATTATCTCTCTCTATGGAATTACCTTACAACCAGTCATATCAGGCATCAAGTACCCAGGGGTCTCAGTGGGAGGTCCTTCCTTAGTCCTACCACCCAATATTTTTTAACTGGTTGGCCTGGTTCACACGTGACAGCAGCAATTCCTGGGTTAAGGAATTGCGGGAACGAGCAGAGTGCATGAGCTCGTTGTTTCTGCTTGTAATGATCAACCCTAAATTAAGCCAACCAACCATGGGCAGCTGTTGGGTTAACTCTGGGTTGTTTAATCCATAAACAACCCAGAGTTTCCGGGATCACATATCATTAAACAACCCAGGAACTGGGTTGACAATTAAAAGCAGAAACAATGAGCACACGACTCAAACACTCCCCTCCTCCCCGCAATTCCTGGCTAAACAACCCAGGAATTGCTGCAGTGATGTGCGAATCAATCTGTTGTCTCAGTTCAATTCCTGGACTCTCTGCGTATAAAGTATGAACAAGACCAGAGCTAAGGCCACCTCCCTGCTGCAGAGGACAAATGGTCACTGACCATTTGACACAGCAAAGAATTTGAACTGCTTTGGAAGAGCTTACCCAGTCCTAACTATTACCAAACTACCTAGAAGTATAGGTTCTCACTCTCTCTCTCTCTCTCTCAGAGACACACACCAATGACTTGTTACAAAATGTGCCTCTCAAGTCACCACACCGTACCACAGACCCAATTTGGAACAGGGCAGCAGGATGCCCTCCTTCCCTGTTTATAAACTGCCTTTCCATAAAGTGCCCAAGGCCAGCTATAGGTAATAAACAAAGACACATAATGGCAAAACTGACCGCACACAGCATACCTAGCCAGGCCATCACAATCTTTTTCTTCCCCTCACCCAAGCCCACAAGGAATTTAAAACCAGCACGCCCAGCTCAAACATTCATATTAATCCAAATGAGAGTCCCAAGTGTAGGCTAAAATATACGCCAAAGCTGGAAATATACCAGACACCTTGTTGCCAAGAAGTACAAGGCTGGCCCTTAAGATTCTGACATTTTTATTCAGTCCCGTGCAGTGCTTGCCACTTAAAATTGGAAGCTGTTTGCCAGGCTTCATTAAAAATCATTAAGACATTTCACACCATCATATTTTAAGTGGTGAACAGTAGATTTGCACAATTAAAACTACTTTCCAGCAAGCTTTGAGCAGGCTGCTTTCTGTTCCAAATTTAGAAGTGGAAGTGTTCCTAATCCTGGAGAATCCGTGCTTGTCTGGTCCTAAGCAACAGCCCCAACAGGAGTTAGTCCGGCCTTGTAACATGCCACCTGCCTGCTCGGCTGGGGTTGAGTGTCAATGGCCACGTATGATCTTCTGAGTGTCCTATACCCCCCACTTCAACACAGCTTTGGACAGGGGCAGCCTCAGTTGAGCAGTGTGATATTCTGGGTATTTTCTCCATTCCAAAAGTGGACAGACTCAGAAGTACTTCCTTATTCTTATCAGGACAGTAAAACCTTGGATTGCAAGTAACCTGGTCTGCAAGTGTTTTGAAAGACAAGCACATTTTTAAAATAAATTTTAACTCGATAAACAAGCGACATCTTGCAATACAAGTACTGTAGTACGGTCAAGAAAAATGAAGACTTTACACGATCATTCTTTATTGCAGCTTAAATTAAAAATATGTGTACAAATTTCTTATGGGGAATTTTGCTTTGATATACGAGTGCTTTGGATTACAAGCACGTTTCCGGAACAAATTATGCTTGCAATCCAAGGTTTTACTGTAACTGGTTAAAGAAAAGAAAGCAGAGTAGGAATACATGGTAAATTCTCCCAATGGAGGGAAGTAAACAGTAGGGTCCCACAGGGACCAATGCTTTTCAACTTATTCATAAATGATCTGGAATTAGGAGTGAGCAGTGAAGTGGCCAAGTTTGCCGAGGACACCAAATTATTTAAGGTGGTTGAAACAAAAAGGGATGGCGAGAAGCTCCAAAAGGATCTCTCCAAACTGGGAGAATGGGCATCAAAATGGCAAAAGTGGTTCAATGTAAGCAAGTGTAAAGTGATGCATGTTGGGGCAAAAAATCCCAACTTCAAGCATAAGCTGATGGGATCTGAGTTAGCAGTGACTGACCAAGAAAGAGATCTTGGGGTTGTGGTGGACGGCTAAAAGAAAATGTCAAGCCAGTGTGTGGCTGCTGTGGAAAAGGCAAATCCCATATTAGGCATAATTAGAAAAAGAATTGAAAACAAAATTGCCAAGATCATACTCCCCTTCTACAAATCTATGGTGCAACAACACTTAGAATGCTGCGTTCAGTTCTGGTCACCGCACCTAAAATTTGACATTGTAGAGTTGGGAAAAGTGTGGAAAAGGGAAACTAAAATGACCAAGGGGCTGGAGTGATTCCCTTATGAGGAAAGATTACAACAGCTAGGATTGTTTAGCTTAGAAAAAGGGTGAGTAAGGGGAGACATACTTGAGATGTACAAAATTATGCATGGTGTGGAGAAAGTGGATAGGAAGGACTTTTTCTCCCTCTGTCATGATACTAGAACCCAAAGGGGTCCTCCCATGAAGCCGATCGGTGGGAGATTCAGGGCAGAGAAAAGGAAGGACTTCTTCACACGGCACATAGTTAAACTATGGAATTCTCTTCCACAAGATGTAGTGATGGCCACCAATTTGGTCAGCTTTAAAAAGGGGACTGGACAAATTCATGGAGGAGAAGGCTACCAAATGGCTACTGGTCCTGATGGCTACATGCTACCTCCAGTATTGGAGGTAGTATGCCTATGTACACCAGTTGCTGGGGAACATGGGCAGGAGGGTGCTGTTGCACTCATCTCCTGCTTGTGGGTTTCCCGTGGGCAGCTAGTCGGCCACTATGTGAACAGAATGCTGGACAAGGTGGGCCCTTGGTCTGATCCAGCAGGGCTCTTCTTATGTGCTTATTCTTAGAAGGAGATATGTTCCGATAGTGAAAGAACTGGCACACACATGCACGTACAAATCACTTTTTATGGAAACATCAGGGAGAATGAGGGGTGAAAAATCCCAAGGTGACTGAACCACAGCAGGCTTGAGCAAAGTGCACTATCCAAGACAAGAGATATTAAAACTCAGACTGAATCTACTTCCTGAATCCCTCAATAACACCCTGTGATACATTCACTTCCCACCAGGAAAGGCAGAAGTCCAGAACTGCTAAAGTAACTGTTGCCATTTGCCAAGGAAAGAAACAGACAATTCATTGGCAAGGGAGCCAGTGCCCTCACATTCCTCAGTATTAGTTCGACCAAGAAGCCACAGGAGACAAACGCAAAAAGGATCGCGATTTCTCAAGATAAAATCCAGGTCTCAGGATGACACCATTTCATAATGTTCATATGTTCCTCCTTTTATCCCGGAAGACAATCTTACTCGGTCACGAGTGATCGCCTGATGATGATGATACAAGTTCGCTGTTTTTTAGAAGGTTTGCTGCTGTTGCTGTTTTTATTGTGCTTTTGCCGTTTTTAATACTGTATCAGTTTTTATTATATGTTTTACTGTTGTAGACCACCTTGGGAGGGCTCCTGCCCTGAAAGGTGGCCAAGAATTTTTTTAAAAATAAAGCCCCCCCGGTTCAAATTTCATCTCAACCAGATCTACCGGGTGACCTTTAGCAATCCGTGCGCTCTTCGCCTCAGTCCCTCAGCCTGATTATGGGGAGAATACTGGCCTAATTTTACTGGGTTGTTCTCATAAGACAGCCTTTCCTAACCTGTCACCCTTCAGATGTATTGGACTACAACTACCATCACAGTCAGCCAGCATGGGCATTGGGTCAACACATCTGCGGGCACCAGTTCGGGGAAGGCTGCACTTTAGAGTGTCCAAAAGCACTTTGGGTGTATTATTGCAATAATAGTATTATTGCGATAATATACGCAAAGTGCTTTGGAATACAGGCAGCCCCCAGGTTAGGAACGTCCCGACTTACAGACAACTCGTACTTAAGAACGGACCGCCATATATGTAAAAATCTGAGTTAAATACAATGGTTCGTGCTTACGAACACACGCACTACACTTTGCGACACTTTGAAAACATTGCCAGGCTTCTGTTCCGACTTACGTACACATTCGACTTAAAAGCCAGACTTACGAATGGATCTCGTTCGTAACCCGGGGACTGCCTGTACTCTAAAGTGCTTTAGATCAGTGTTCTCCAACCTTGGGTCCCCAGATGTTTTTGGCCTACAACTCCCAGCACGCCCCAGCCAGCTTTGCTGGCTGGGGCATGCTGGGAGTTGTAGGCCAAAAACATCTGGGGACCCAAGGTTAGAGAACACTGCTTTAGATTACTACACAACTATCACACCTACCGCATGAAACGTGGGTGGGAGGGTGATTGTATCAGGTGGGTGTTGCATTAATTCTAGTGTTGCAAAACTTACACAAGTGCAGCAGCCCTTACAGTCTCCCAGGCTTAAAAAAAATTAAAAAAATGAATAAGACTTTCCGTTGCCCCTCACTATCCTTCCCCAACATGCACCCTCGCTCCCCTGGATTTGCCTCCAACTCCACCTGGCTGCTGCGGGAGAATGTCCTGAGAGCTGCTGTGAAACGTCAGCCAGTGAACACGGTTTAGTGCAGAATATGCTGGTTCTACAGGACACCCCTCCCGAACTCCATAAAGCTCTGTGGGAAAGAGTCCATACATGGCTGGGCAGCAAGCCATCATTTTCTAGTAGCCAGTTTCTAATAGCCAGTGGCTTTCTTGTCTCTTGCTCCACAGAGGCAAAGTAAGGGAAGACCTGCAATCTCCTGACTTTTAAAGAAACTGAAGTGTAGCTGCAGGGAAAATTGCAAATTTGATCAGAGCAGCAGCAGCAGCAGTGTGTGTGTGTGTGGGAAGCTTAACCCTTTCCCCATGGGCCATTTTTCTAATTAAAACTGCCCCTCCATGCTGAGCTCCCACGGAGGGGGGAAAGCAGCTTGAGGATATTTTGATTACAAAAACTGCTCACAGGGAAGGATTAAGCAGACCTCCCTCCTGCCACTGGCCCAATGAAATCTGCAGCCCCCACCCCGCCCCGATTTCAGTATGAAGAGATAAAAGGCAGGAGATACTTTACGCGTCTCTCATATGTGAGGTTTGCCCTGCCAGTCAGCACAATTAAGTGCACAGTTAAAAACATACAACTGTCATTCTGGACCCCAGCCTGGGCAACAAATGCCAACACCAACAAACACCGAGTCCTCACGACCATGTAAGTATTACTGGAGATGTACAACTGTTTGCCAGAGAGTTGGAGGTAGTGCAGTGCAGACACCATTACCCAGAGTGCTTTTCTCATGCTATTGTCTCTGATGAAACAGGCCTCACAGGCCTTTGAAACACCATGGGGGGGAAGCTTGCAAGTCCTGTTTAGCCAGTAACAGTAATACCACAGAAAGAGATGTGCATGCCATCATGCCACCTTCAGCTCTCTAAAGATATCTATCTCCAGACTTAATAACATTTGAATAGCAAATCTGATCTGTCTTTGCAACCCGCATTTCAAGGTACCGTATTTGTCCACAACTGCTCCTCATCTTAAAGTCAGACGGCTTAAAGGCTGGCTTCTCATTCTAGCTTTGCTCCATTAAGGGTAGAGCATCTTTCAAAGTTTAGAATTTTGCAAGCAGTAGATGTGACCCACCAGGCACAGCTGCACCATCTCCATTAATCTTAGAATGGGCTCTCGCATGGGAAACCGGATCAGCAGCTTCGACAAACACATTAATGCTTGAAGTAGCCCTGAATAACCCCGTGGTCATGTAAAAGGCAGACACTGAAGTGAATTAAGGTGGTATTATCTCAGGACAACTGGCTGTGTAAACAAGCTCAGATGTGAGGTTAAAACAGAGAGGAGAGGGAAAACACAAACATTTACACCTACATACACAAGATGCTCCCTGCTGGATCCAAGTCAATCTAGTGCAGCCTTCCCTAAGCCGGTGACCTCAGATGTGTTGGATGACAACCTCCAGCATGGCTGGCTGGGAGTTGTAGTCCAACACATCTGGTGGGCACCAGGTTAAGGAAAGCTGCACTAGTCCACCACACTGCCAGCCAGATGCTTCTGGGAAGCCCACAAGCAGGACATGAAGGCCCTCTCTTCATCGTTGCCCCTGGAACAACTGAGATCCAGAGGTATTCTGCCTCTGTAGATCAGCCTTCTGCAACCTGGTGCCCTCCAGATGTGCCAGGAGTGCAACTCCCAGCATGCCCCAGCCAGCATGGCCAAAGACTGATGTGGACGGAGGCTCCGCCTAGTTATCTTGCTAATAGCTGTTGATTTGTCTAATCCCCTTTGTCAAAGACTCTTCTGGGGCTGTTTCACTGTAAAATGTAAGCTTTCTGCAGACTGCGCAAGGACCTCCCCCACGGCACCTGCCGAGCACATCGGGTTAGCTATTTGGGAGAGGCAGGAAGTTGGCACAAGATGAGAAGAAAGCCACACATATACCCAGCATCTTAAAAAGAATGGTTATTGAACTTCCAAGGTCAAAGTGAATGCTTGCATCATCACACCTCATCCCTTCCTTCCTCTTCGGAAGAGATGTTGACAAGGAAATGTTTTCCCAACACACTTCAGGTCGTTAAAAGAAAGCGTGGGGAGATGTGTGTGGGCATTTTCGGCTTAGGCTGAGCAACCATAAGAAGCTCCTTCAACAGCTGGAGGGGGCATCTTCCAACATAAACCGATCAACATTATCCACGTGACTGTGGGGAAACCAGAGGGCATGTTTTCCCTCCCCCACCCAGCCCTTAGCTACCTTAGACAGATCTGTCACTTAGACAGATCTGTCAAAACATAAAAGGCACTGGGATCGTAGATGCTGCCCACCCAAGGTCTGATTCAGATGTCATGGTTGCTCAAGAAAAGCTCAACACAATTGTGTACATTGTGGCAGACAAAGCAACCCACATCGGGAGGGAAACGGTTTGCACGAAACTGCACCTCCATTCACCGACAGTCCAAGGGCCACCAGGGGCACCCGCTGGGAGAGGGGTGTGTGTCACACCTGAGCTGAAACGAAGAAAATTCAGCATCTAGATGCAAAAGGGGAACAGGGGATCGATGCTTAATACCTATCCCTTGTTCCAGGCCTGCCCAGAGCCAAGGGATTAACTGGGGTGCGTGTGGCTCCTTCCCCAACCTTGCGCTTGCTGCTGTGTAATGCCAGGTCCGTCACCCAAAAAACACCTGTAATCCATGACACGATCCTGGATGAGGGTGCGGACCTGGCATGTGTTACGGAAACCTGGCTGGACGAGGCCGCTGCTCCAACTCTGGCGGCCTTGTGTCCGGATGGTTTCTCGTAGGCCCAGCAACCAAGGGTTGGGGGACGGGGAGTGGCTGTTATCTACCGAGAGTCCTTGGTCCTCACCAGACTCCCTCTCCGGGAGACCAAGTTTATTGAGTGCATGTACTGGAGGTTGGGTCCAAAGGGCAGTCTGGGGATTCTGCTCGTGTACCGTCCACCCCGCTGCACAACAGACTCCCTGGCCGAGGTGCTGGAGGTGGTCTCCGATGTGCTTGTCCAGTCCCCCAGGCTAGTGGTGCTGGGGGACTTCAACGTGCATTCGGGGGCTGCCCTCATGGGGGCGCCTCGGGACTTCATGGAGACCATGGCTTCCTGGGAGCTGCACCCTGTATTAACTGGACCTACCCATGTAGCTGGTCAGGCACTAGACTTGGTTTTTGTTTCCGGAGAGGGGGGAAATGATCTGGAAATCGGGGATATATCCACCACCCCGTCATGGTCAGATCACTATCTGGTAGGGTTGGATTTCTCGGTGCCACTTGAAGCGCCCTCTTCACCTGAACAGAGCTAGCACAGCACCTTGGTTTACTCCATCGCTGCGAGCTCTGAAGCGGGGGGTGAGAAGGCTAGAGCACCGATAGCATAAATCCCGCTCTGAAGACGATCGAACACAGGTTAGAGCTGCATCTTCAGCCTACCAGGTGGCGGTGAAGGCAGCAAAAAATAATTTCTATGCTGCCTCCATCGCGTCTGCGGAGTGCTGCCCCAGGAAGCTGTTCCAAGTGGTTTGGAGCCTGGTCGGTCCAGTTGCTCCGGATCCGATGGAATAATCCAAAGCCTCCTGTGAGGCTTTAGCAAAGCACTTTGCAGATAAAACTGATCGGATTAGGAGTGGGATTTCACGCGTCGTGGATACAGGAAGTGAGTGGGAGGAGGCCAATGGTAGACCGGTCTTGTGGGATCGGTTCCAGCCTCTTCCTTCTGATGAAGTGGACAAGGTGCTTTCTTCTGTGAAGCCAACCACCTGCTTGCTTGATCCTTGCCCATCCTGGCTCGTTATGAGCTGCAGGGAGAGACTGGGTGAAGGGATCAGGGCGGTGGTGAATGCCTCCCTCGATGAGGGAGTGATCCCATCAGCCCTTAAGGAGGCCGCAGTAAGACCACTTTTAAAGAAGCCTTCCTTGGATCCCCAAGATCTGAACAACTTTCACCCAGTCTCCAATTTGCAATTTCTGGGCAAGATGATTGAGCGAGTGGTGGGGGCTCAGTTGAATACACACTTGGATGAAGCCAATTATTTAGATCCATGCCAGTCAGGCTTCAGGCCTGGACATGGACATGGACATGGGAGCCAGTGTAGCGTAGTGGTGAGAGTGTTGGACTGGGACTCGGGAGATCCGGGTTCTAGTCCCCGCTCGGCCACGAAACTCACTGGGTGACTTTGGGCCAGTCATTGACTCTCAGCCTAACCTACTTCACAGGGTTGTTGTGAGGATAAAACGGAGAGGAGGATTATTATGTAAGCCGCCTTGGGTTCCTCGCAGGAAGAAAGGCGGGGTATAAATATAATAAATAAAATAAAAAATAAAAGGGACGGAAACGGCCTTGGTGGATGATATGAGGAGGGCCTTGGATAGGGTGAATGCTCCTTCCTAGTCGTCCTCGATCTCTCAGCGGCTTTTGATACCGTGGACCACGGTATCCTCCTGAACCGCCTGGAGGGGTTGGGTATCGAAGGCACTGTATTACAGTGGTTCCGGTCCTTCCTCTCTGGAAGGTACCAGAGGGTGGTTCTTGGGGAGGAGGTTTCGGACCCTCGGCTGCTCACTTGTGGGGTGCTGCAGGGTCCATCCTCTCCCCGATGTTATTCAACATCTACCTCAAGCCGCTGGGGGCTATCATCAGGAGGTTTGGGGTGCGATGTCATCAATATGCGGATGACACGCAGCTCTACCTCTCTTTCAAGTCCTCACCAAGGTTGGCCATTGACACCCTGTCCAAGTGCCTGGAGGCAGTGGGTGGCTGAATGGGAAGGAACATGTTGAAACTGAACCCTGACAAGACCGAGGTACTTCTGGTGGGGGACAAGGGGAGGTTAGGGGATGTTGACCTGGTGCTGAATGTGGTACATCTACCCTTGAAGCACCAGGTCTGCAGCTTGGGAGTCATTCTAGACTCCCAGCTGTCCATGGAGGCTCAGGTGGCAGCTGTGAGCCGGGCGGCGCTGTAGCAACTCCATCTGATACGGCAGCTGCGCCCCTACCTTCCTAATCACCTGCTCCTATCAGTGGTTCATGCCTTGGTCTCCTCTCACCTAGACTACTGTAATGCGCTCTACGTGGGGTTACCCTGGAAGACGGTTCGGAAGCTTCAGCTGGTACAGAACGCGGTGGCTCGCCTGATTAAGGGCCGCCGCCGGCGTGATCACATCACATCAGTGCTTAAGGAGTTGCACTGGCTACCAGTTGCTTGCCGAGCCGAATTCAAGGTGTTGGTTTTGACCTTTAAAACCCTACACGGCTCCGGCCCAGTTTATCTCAAGGAGCGCCTCCAGCAACATCAAGTAGGCCGCTCAACAAGATCTGCCATGGACGGCCTTCTCCTTATCCCATCAGCCAGAGCAGCCAGGCTGGTGAGGACTAGAAAGAGGGCCTTCTCTGTGGCAGCCCCCGTTATGGAACTCCCTCCCTAGTGACCTTCGCCATGCCCCCTCCGTGATGAGCTTCCGCTGCGCATTAAAAACATGGTATTTCAGGTGGGAATATGGGGTGGGTTAGGGTGTTAAAAGAATTTTTAATACTGTTTTAATTATCATGTTTTATTGTATTGTTTTAATTGTACATTGCCCAGGGTGGCCGGGTGACCGGACAGATGGGCGATTAACAAATATAATTAATTAATTAATTAAAAAGATGGAACCCCACTGAAAGGCCTGTGTGCACACCCTGCCCAGGCATAAGCCTTGCATTGTGCTTCTGAGTCCTCATGGTTGTGCAGGATACCTGGACAATGCACACCGTCTTCCAACAGCACAGAAGTTCAAAGTAGACACAGATGGGGAAGTAGAGCACCTGCAGCAGGGCCCCCAAGCATGAGCTCTAGGAACATGCTATTTTTAAAAGCGAAAGCCGAGAGCCTTCTACCCTAGCCAATTCCGTACCGAGTGCCAGAGACAGAGAGCGTGGGGGTATACGCACAGCCTTTTCTGTGGGGAGCACAGCCCCTGCTGCCAGATATGGAGCTGCCCTGCTTCTCTGCTCTCCACACAGGCCTCTTCCCTGCTCTTTATGCCCACCA
Source organism: Shinisaurus crocodilurus (assembly GCA_021292165.1). Classification (NCBI taxonomy): domain Eukaryota; kingdom Metazoa; phylum Chordata; class Lepidosauria; order Squamata; family Shinisauridae; genus Shinisaurus; species Shinisaurus crocodilurus. Next base: position 158,267 of record JAHFWL010000029.1, read on the forward strand.
ACATCCTCACCTCAATACTCTGAATCACCCTCAAACCCACACATTGTAGGCATAAGTACATTCATGCAATCTGCCAAATCTAGAGATGGAGAATAGTTTTGGAAACAGGAAAGTCCGGAAATACCTCTACTCTAGTTCAGAAATGAGCCAGTGTGGCATAGTGGTGAGAGTGTTGGACTGGGACTTGGGAGATCTGGGTTCTAGTCCCCGCTCGGCCATGAAACTCACTGGGTGACTTTGGGCCAGTCACTGACACTCAGCCTAACCTACCTGACAGGGTTGTTGTGAGGATAAAATGGAGAGGAGAAGGAGGATTATTGGGTTCCTTGCAGGAAAAATGCGGGGCATAAATAAAATAAATAAATATTGCAGTCCAGGCAAAAAACTCCAAAAACCTTGTTTCGACTCAGCCCAAATTCTGAGGTGCCCCTTTTTACTTCTGCCCCTAAAAAACCTATTTCCGGCAGCAAGGATCCCTGGGTGCCGTAGCTTGCCAGGGTGACCTAGACCCTTAGCTTGGACTCAGAAGCTCTGGCAAAATACAGCTCACAGAGATCTTTGCGCTGGGAAGTTAATGAAGGAGCAAGGAGCCTTCCCCACAACTGCTGCTGCTGGGTGGAAGGTATGTTTTGAGGAAAGGGAAGAAGGTGGAAGGCTTGCGGTGGGGTGGGCTCATCGGAAGCACAAGGCCTAGAGCTTAGAATGGTTTGAGCTTTAAAACTAGATAATTCAGGCCCAACCTGAATTGGCACATAATGCTGTTATTAGCAAAACAGGAAACACCACATATGTTTTGTTATTTAATCATGTATGCGTTTACTCTTTGCAGCTATCGCTCCTAAGGGTGAACTTCAGGTTGTGAGCGCCACCAGATTGTGGCCAAAGCAGGGCCACAGAGAAACAAGAGGGAAGCATCAGCATGCGCAGGGGAACAGCAAAGTTTGCAAAAGTGGAGGGAAAAAACAAACTTCCATACACAAAACACTGCAGAATGGCAAAAAAAAAACCCAAAACAAAACCAGCACAATGAGGACTGGGCATGCTCAGCAGGCAAGGAATGTAGTGTGACAGCTGGAAAAGAAGAATGGAACATGGGGATGGGGTAAAAGTAGAATGCGCTGCTTGGAGGGAAGCGCTGGCTGGGACCCTGAACAGGAATGCTCCCCTTAGGAGGGATGGTGCGCTGCAAGATTTTGTTGCAGGTCCCACTGATAAAATACAAATATAGCTTCGAAATGTATTAGCTTTATCTGTACACCATTGTGCACGTCCACTTGTATAACGACAGTTTATAAATTTTAAAGATTGTCACCCAATGAATTGGAACTGTAAAATATTGCGAAGGGGAAAGGCCGCATCCAAGTTTTGCAGAGGAAAAATCATTAACAATATTTTGATTTGGAGTACAAGGATTTCAGTCGTGCAGACATATTTCTAAGGGGATTGCTGTTATAAACTTCTACAAGGACCACTAAATCAAGGGCCATTCCTCACTACACAGAGGCAAAGTTCCATTTGCCACTGAGTATACATTGAATAGGTAGCTGCAGCCCATCGCAGCTCCCTGACAAGCCATTATTTGCTTGCATTACACATGTGTTTGCAAACGAAGGTTTGTTGCAGTCACACTTTTGGTGAACAAATAAAGAAGTGGCCTTACACCATCTGCTGATCCCTAGGGGCAGGCAGGAGGTTATAAGTGACTTCAGACCTTCATCAGTTGCAAGGTGGCCTCTACAGAGTTAACACTAGCCGGGGGCCCTTCAAATGCCTTTCCTTTCAAGGAATCTAAGACTGTGGTGCAAGATTCCTGAACAAGGGAAAACTCCACATCCAACTCGCTGGTGCAGCCTTCTGTGGACACATTTACCGGGCTGGTTTTTCCACGGCATAGCATCACTGGTGCCAGACATACTAAAAAAATGGCTCATCCAGGAAATTCCTGGCACCCAGTCCTCTTAGTCTGGAATAGCTACAATGGTAATCCTTTGAAACAGGTAGCATAAGATTTCGGCTAGTTTAGAAAACAAATCAAGGAATAGAACAAGATCTTCCAAACATTATTCCCATTCCCAATGAGAGAGCCAGATAACTTGTCCTGGGTTCAAGTCCGGTAAAGAAAATGGCATTGAGCACCATTTTCTGGGTGGAAAGGTGAGGTATACATCAAATAAATAAACAAACAGGAGTCCCCAACCTTTTAGGCTCAGTGGGCACATTTGAAATTTAGGGAGTGTTCTGGGCACTCCCACAAAATGGCTGCCACGGGAGGGACCTGAAGAGTGATAAAATGGCTGCCATGGTGGGCATGGCTGCTCACAAAACATTCATTTCCCAAACTGGAAAGGGAAATGAATGAGAGTAAAGAGAAAAGTAACCCGACCAAGAACCTAAGTACAAGGCAGAGACAGCGTCTGAGCTCCAAAACCCAAACCGCTCTTTTGAATTCAAATAAAGAGGGCACTGGAGGGCCGCACTTCACTTTGGGGCATGCCTGCCCCCCAATTAAAAAAAATATCTTAGTAAGATATTTATTTATTTATTATATTTAAATCAGAAGGGGCAGGGAGCCTGGTGGGGCCAAGAGAGGTGCCTACGGGCACCATGTTGGAGAGTCCAAAAATAAAACCTCTCATTTCCTCAAAAGCATAACTTAATTGCTCCCCGAACAGCAACACAGAACTCCAAGACCCAGGGCTCCTGACACAGACAAATATTCCTTACTTGCTAGACAGAGGGGAGATCTTCAGCCAGTTTGGACACTATAAATTAAGTAATCTGAGAAAGCAAACCTACCACCACCTGCTGTACTGCTCCAAGACTTACCACTAGACCAGTGATGCCCAAACTGTATGCCAGGGCAAACTAACGCACATGGCAAGTGGAACTAAACTTGAAAAGTTAAAGCAACTATGCTGAATGCCTCTACTAGTCTATGTCCCTCAGAGGAGGGAAGGAGGAAGGCCTCCCAATTCTGACGAAGATTTTCACAAAATTAGGGAGTTGCAGCTTTTGGCTCAACCCCACTAATACATGTACAGTAATACCTTGGATTGCAAGTAACTTGGTTTGAGAGCATTTTGCAAGACAAGCAAAATTTTAAATATTTATTTTAAAAAAATTGACTTGATATACAAGCGGCGTCTTGCATTACAAGTACTGTAGTACAGCTTAAATTAAAAATCTCTGTACAATTTTTTTTGGGGGGGGATTTCGTTTTGATGTAAGAGTGTTTTGGATTACAAGCACGTTTCCGGAACGAATTATGCTCTCAATCCAAGGCATGACTGTAGATACAACCAATTGGTCTGTTTACATTACAAACTCAAGCCGATTTATTACTGAAGGAAATCCTGAACCTCTATTTATGTGAGGAGCTGAGAAGTTCCAGTGCTCAAGAAACCATAATTCCCAGAGCTCCTTGGGAAGGAAAATCCCCTTAGTGAAGTCAGTTTACAGTTGCTTTGGCTACGCAGATGTGCCTTAACATTATAAAAACACTTTGCATTTACACAGGACACTTCCAAGTAAGTATTCAAAGCACTTCATGTACATCTCAGGGATCTTTACAAGAGTCACATAGAGATAGGTAGGGTGTGTGTGGAGGGTTTGAAGGTGAGAATAGAGTGGCTTGCCTAAGGCAACTTTCTTTCTCTTAGTTAACTCCATAAATTGATTTAATTAATAAATAATAAATAGCTGTTTTAACCGTTTCATTATAATTTTTGTATCATAAACCGCTGTGAGATCTCTTTTCGATATGGTAAGCAGCCTATAAATTGATTACCGTAAATAAAAAACTCTGTGGCTCAGACAAGATTTAAACTGGTTACTTCTGAGCTCACCCTGCCCTTATACGCCACTCACTTACCATAAATTGCCACTAATCACACAGGTCACCTCTCAAAAATTTCTCCATGCTGCAAGACCCCCCCCCCCCCGCATATAACCTTCCATGCAAATATAGAAACAAACCCAGAGATGCCTATTCCTAGAGCTACTGATCTGGACAGATCATTAGCCCAAGACATTAGCTAAGCAAGGAGGACGCCAAGACATTGTACGGCTTAATCTTCTCCTTGCCGCTTCATGTAATCAATACCTGGCAGGTGTAATCTTTGGCACGGCCAGGCTTAAAGATTTTCAGAAAGGTCAGCAAGATTGCATTTCCCACAGATTCACCCTCTTTCCCCAGCACTAATTTAAAAATGAGACCAGTTTTGAGGGGAAAAGCCCAGACAGAACAAGAGAGCTGGAAAGGGTCTGGGGTTCACAAGGAGGAAGGTCAGCGGAAGAACTACAATTTTAGGTGCAAGAATCCCAGCAGACAATATTGGATAGGAGTATCAAAACGAAGATCAAAATGGCATAGCAGGTAAGAGAAGGAGCAGTGGTCCCAAGTTCAAGTCTGAACTCAGCCATGAATTCGCTGGAGGGCCTTGCACAAGCCTCCATTCTCTCAGCCCCCGCATCTATAAAATGACAAAAATACTGGCCTATCTTTCAGTAACCCTACACACACACACGTACAGTGCTATGTATAAATATTAGTCATCATCATCAGGCGATCACTCGTGACCGAGTAAGATTGTCTTCCGGGATAAAAGGAGGAGATTCTAAAGAAGATTGTGTAGACTCTAGCGATGGGTCCGTAAGTGACTGTGGAGGCCAATTCTAGATCCACACAGCTTCCCACAGTGAGGACACAGGTTACCAGATAGAAGATGGTCCTGTAAAGGATTCATTTGACGTGCTTTTCGCTTAGCACGTTTCTCCCTTTCACCTTGCACTCGGGCTTCTTCAAAGTCCATGGAACCTTTGTGAAAGGCCAACCTCCATTTAGATCGTTCATGGGCCAGAGCTTCCCAGTTTTCGATGTTTATATTGCATTTTTTTAGATTAGCCTTATGAACATCTTTAAACCTCTTATATTGACCACCGATATTCCGCTTTCCATCCTTGAGTTGGGAGTAAAGTAACTGCTTTGGGAGTCGGCAGTCAGGCATTCGAACAACATGACCGGTCCACTGAAGTTGGCGTTGAAGGATCATTTTTTCAATGCTAGTAGTCTTTGCTTCTTCCAGTACACTGACATTTGTTCGCCTATCTTCCCAAGTAATTTGCAGGATTTTCCGGAGGCAACGTTGATGAAACCTTTCAAGGAGGTGGAAGTGACGTTTATAGATAGTCCATGTTTCGCAGGCATACAATAAAGTTGGTAATACAATGGCTTCATAAACCAGTGTTTTGGTCTTCTTACAAATATCCCGATCCTCGAACACTCTATGTTTCATTCGAGAAAATGCGGCACTTGCGGAGCTCAGACGATGCTGGATTTCACTGTCGATGTTAGCTGTAACAGAAAGATAGCTACCAAGATAGAGGAAATGATCGACATTTTCCAGTATTGTCCCGCCAAGCTGGATAGATGGCATCACCAAAGGATTGGCTTGCACTTGCTGATGAAGCACTTTGGTTTTTTTGATGTTAAGTGAGAGACCAAGTTTTTCGTATGCTTCTGCAAAAGCATTTAGGATAGTTTGGAGATCATCCTCTGAATGTGCGGAGACCACATTATCATCAGCATACTGAAGTTCCACAACGGAGGTTGTAATTACCTTACTTTTTGCTTTCAGCCTGCTGAGATTAAAAAGCTTTCCATCTGTTCGATATATAATTCCCACACCGGTGGGAAGTTTCCCCTTGACAAGATGTAAAACCATGGCGATGAAAATGGCAAATAATGTTGGGGCGATAACACATCCCTGTTTAACACCTGATCCCACTTTAAATGGAGCACCATGAGAGCCGTTGTTGTCCAAAACCGTTGCCGTCATGTTGTCATGGAGAAGTCGCAAGATATTCACAAATTTATTGGGGCATCCAATTTTCATAAGGATAGTCCAGAGAGCTGTACGGTCTACAGTATCAAAGGCCTTAGCCAAATCGATAAATGCCATATAAAGGGGTTGATTTTGCTCCCGGCATTTTTCTTGGAGCTGGCGTGCAGTAAAAATCATGTCTACTGTCCCTCTAGAGGGGCGGAAACCATATTGAGTCTCAGGGAGGATCTCTTCTGAAATAGATAGAAGACGGTTTGCGAGAATCCTAGCAAATATTTTACCTGCGGTTGCTAAGAGAGAAATGCCCCGATAGTTTCCACAGTCTGTTCTATCACCCTTCTTAAGAGGCTGATAATTATGGCATCCCTGAAGTCTTCTGGGATCTCTTCTCTTATCCAGATTTTTTCGATGAGTTTATGAAGATGTTGTACAAGTTCGGGGCCCCCTTCTTTAAAGATTTCAGCAGGAATCCCATCTGGTCCACTAGCTTTGTTGTTCTTCATTTGATTAATGGCTTTTTTTACTTCATCCAAAGTGGGGAGTATTGCAAGTTCCTCTTTAATTTGTTTTTGCGGGATTTGCGGAAAAATCTCATTATCCACCTTAGATTTACGATTTAAAAGGTCATAATAATGCTCTTTCCAACGCAGTGCAATAGACTCTTTGTCTTTTAAGAGTTTGGTGCCATCTTTTGATTGTAAAGGGTTTGTACCATAGGTTTTTGGTCCATAAATGGCCCTTGTGGCCTTAAAAAAGCCCCGCGCATCATGGGATTCTGCAAGTTGTTGAATTTCTTCAGCTTTCTTTTTCCACCAAGCGTTCTTAAGTTCTCTTGTTCTTCTTTGGACCTCAGCCTTTGTGCTAGCGTAGGTTTTTTTCTTGGCAGCGCAGTTAATATCATTTTGCCATATTTGGAAGGCTTTCCTTTTTTGGTCAATTATATATTTAATCTCATTGTCATTTTCATCAAACCAATCCTGATGTTTCTTAGTTTCATATCCAATAGTTTGTTCACAAGCTGCAGTAATGGAGGTTTTCAGCTTAGACCAATGGTCCTCAATGTTGTCAGGAGGTTCCGTAGGTAGATGTTCCTTAAGAAGTGATTGAAGACGAGTTTGCTTAATAGGATCTTGAAGGGCGTGGATGTTCATTTTACGCCTTGGTTTCCTTCCTTGAAGCCTACGTTGGGGAGCAATGTTGATAACCATAGTGGACCGGATTAGTCGGTGGTCTGTCCAGCAGTCGTCAGCACTCACCATGGCCCTAGTAAGAAGTACATCGCGGCGATCTCTAACACGGACAATTACATAATCCAGAAGATGCCAGTGCTTTGACCGTGGGTGCTGCCATGATGTTTTAAACTTATTCTTTTGTCGAAAGAGCGTGTTTGTAATAGTGAGATTATGCTCTGCACATATAGACAAAAGTAAGAGTCCGTTCGGGTTGCTATTACCAACTCCGTCTTTTCCAATAGTTTCTGGCCATAAATCAAAGTCACGCCCGACTCTTGCATTAAAATCGCCCAGGAGGATAATTTTATCCTCCTTGGGTATCTCTGACAGGAGAGTGTCCAACTGGCTGTAAAAACTTTCCTTGATGTCATCATCAGCATCTAATGTTGGTGCATAAGCGCTCAAAATAGTTACCTGTTGGTTATTGGCGAGCTTTAATCGAAGAGTTATCAGGCGTTCGTTAATGCCAGTAGGAACTTCTGACAAAGAGTTCACTAGTTCATTTTTGATGGCAAAGCCTACACCATGTATTCGTCGGTCCTGCTCAGGTAGTCCTTTCCAGAAGAAGGTATAACCTCCTTTTTCTTCTTTCAGCTGTCCCTCTCCTGCCCTTCGAGTTTCTTGAAGTGCTGCTATGTCAATTTTAAACCGTCTCAGCTCCCTTGCAATAATAGCAGTCCTACGCTCAGGGCGTTCACTATCTATGTTATCCAGCAATGTCCGTATATTCCATGTTCCAAAATTCAAATGTCTTTTTCGACCGCTAAAATGGTGACCCCACTGGACGCGGTAATCCAGTCAGGGGAGAAAGAGGTAGACTATGTTTAGGGCACCTTTTCTAGCCCCCTCCCCATACGGGGTGAGCAGAGTGGATCCTAAATAGGGCTGCTCAGTCATGGATACAGCTGCCGAGCTGCTCGACTACCTCGTTCCTTGAACAGGGCGACTGAGTCTGCATCCACCGCCCATGTGCTGGTCCATGACTAGGGGCTTCCAGATTCACAGTCCTGCCCCCGTTGCCATTCGCCAGTCGCCATGGGACTTTTTTTTGTTTGGTTGGTTGGTTGGTTGGGTTGGGTTGGGTTGGGTTGGGTTGGATGGGTTGGGTTGGAAGACGCCTGTGCGTGAAACTGTTTTATGTGGGGAGATCGGTGCACAACGAATCACCACACAAACTTGACAGAATACGGCAGAGATCCAATGGCACGGTTACCCTGACGATTGGAAAACCATTCTCTGCTGCAGCCTTCATCCGCCTTCACAGCCGTTGTAATTTAGGTTTAATTATCTTCCGCCTGTTCTGCCGTTGAGGACTTTATGTTTTGGATCGTTCTTTGTCTGGTTCCTCTCCCCGGACCTTACCGCCATGGGTGACCCTACTGGGAGTACATAGCTCCCGACGGCATTGCTCACAGGATTCATCGGAACACGCAAGCCCACTCACCACTTCAAGGTGACGATCCGGCGAGGGTCACCGCCGGATCGTATTAGTACTACTACAGTGTTTCAATAGCACCTCTTAGCAATCACATAACTAGAATACTAGAACCACTGGATCCATAACCTTTAGGTCATTAACTCCCAGTGCTTTTTTTCTGGAGAAAAGGGTACCGGAACTCTTGGATTACATTTCCTCGGGAGTAGATGGCGATTAAATTGTAATGTAATTAATAGAAGAAAAGGTGCTGGAACTCAGTTCCGGTGAGTTCCACCAGAAAAAAAGCCCTGTTAACTCCAATATTCACTGCTAACTCATAACACATGCAGAAGCCCGCAGTCACCAGAGTTTTTAAGTTGTCTGTTGCATTTGCACCCTGCTCTTCCTTCAAGAACCGTGTATGATGGGTTCCTAAGCAGCCAGCCATCCTGGAAATTAGCATCCTCTGGGTCTTAATCTATGCCTCTCACTCATGGCACAACCTTATCAAGTAGCATGCACTAATGCAACTAGATGGTGTGTGTTCTTCTCTGTTTCCCATTTCCCTGCAGGCCAATGTGGTCCAGAAAATTGGAGATTTGCACCTGGACACCATGGAATACTTGCATGGCCTTGGAGAAGACACTGTCTCTCTGCTTCAATTTGCCATTGGAAAAATGGGAACATGGATCTACTCCAGAGTATTTGCAAGAGCAAAGAAAATGAAGTCTTCTACAACTTAAATAAAATTCTACATGCAGAAGTTACAAGGCCCTACAGGTGCAAAATTATCTCGTATTTTCCTTTGCAAAGAGACTGGTAGAAGCTCTATGGAAGAGACTAAAAGCTTCATAAAGGAGGAGCATATTATATACTATACACATACCTTTTGATTTAAAAAAATAAGTCTCTTCTGCTTCTATATAACATTAAGGTTCAGAAGTTACGCATTCATGAGCAACAGCCCAATCCCAAAATGGTTAGTCAAGATGTAAGCCCTTCTGCGCTCAGTGGGGATTACTTCCTAGTTAAGCAGGATAGCCGCCTAAAAGCCTGTGAAAAACACCATTATTCAAGCTGCTACTTCACCAGGGGTTGAATGGGGGAAGTAAAAGCAGCACCCATCTCATATCGCAGACCTTTTAAACCAACTTTAACTATCCATCTTTTCCCTGGAACATAGTGCCACTTTACACAAACCCTGCCCTGGGTTCTCATTGGGCTCCCCACCATGGTGTCTGAACACTAAAGCTGTTAGAACTGTGTACCAGCTAGCTTCCAATTCCCTTGCACATCAACAGTCGGATAAGCTCCTGTGGTCCTGACAACTGACCGGCACGCACTGGGAAGCCTCAAAGCAGTCAGCCTGTTGCAGACAGACTGCTAGGAGAAAGCATATCATGATCCCAAAGCTCCATGCAGCCATGAAGAGGCAACAGACTTACTTCAATAAAGCACAAGTGTTCTTAACATCATAGTCAAGATCTGTGCTGGGGCATGCTGGGAGTTGTAGTCCAATACATCTGGAGGGCACCAGGCTGGGTAAGCGTAAACTAGGATGTCCAGGAGAAAGGTTCAGCTTAACTCTTCTTCCAGATGTGCTAGTTTTCTTCATGAGGAATTCTCCCCCCCACCCCATGGAAGAAAATTCAAACAAGCAGACCGTCACCCGCAGCCTGAAACTGTATAGACGTCACTTCCACCTCCTTGAAAGATTTCATCAACGTTGCCTCCGGAAAATCCTGCGAATTACTTGGGAAGATAGGCGAACAAATGTCAGTGTACTGGAAGAAGCAAAGACTACTAGCGTTGAAAAAATGATCCTTCAACGCCAACTTCAGTGGACCGGTCATGTTGTTCGAATGCCTGACTGCCGACTCCCAAAGCAGTTACTTTATTCCCAACTCAAGGATGGAAAGCGGAATATCGGTGGTCAATATAAGAGGTTTAAAGATGTTCATAAGGCTAATCTAAAAAAATGCAATATAAACATCGAAAACCGGGAAGCTCTGGCCCATGAACGATCTAAATGGAGGTTGGCCTTTCACAAAGGTTCCATGGACTTTGAAGAAGCCCGAGTGCAAGGTGAAAGGGAGAAACGTGCTAAGCGAAAAGCACGTCAAACGAATCCTTTACAGGACCATCTTCCATCCGGTAACCTGTGTCCTCACTGTGGGAAGTTGTGTGGATCCAGAATTGGCCTCCATCGCTAGAGTCTACACAATCCTCTTTAGAATTTCCTCCTTTTATCCTGGAAGACAATCTTACTCGGTCACGAGTGATCGCCTGATGATGATGATGATGATGATGAGTTCAGCACCACTTGGAAAGGCTCTTAAACCTCCGTCCGCAGCATGTTTTTCCCAGAAAAGTGTGGGACAGGTGCCTACCAGGAGAACTTTAATGTGGAATGTCTTCCTGTCATGGATGGGACTAGCTCAGTGTTCTCCAACCTTGGGTCTCCAGATGTTTTTGGCCTGCCTACAACTCCCAGCATGCCCCAGCCAGCCCTGGAACTACACCCAGAACACAAGGCTAAAAAAGCACAAGTTATTTAGCAAACTATGCTGGAACAGACCACTGCAACACAGCAATTAAACAGAAATGCAAGCAACATATGTTGCCTGCTGATGTTTAGTTGCAGCATTTTAAACATGAACTAAGCAGCAACAACAGCCGGCACAATCCACTTGTTCTCCACTGAACTGAATGGGAGCCATGCAACAATGTAGCCGTGCCATTGTTACGGCTGCATTCAATGAAGTCTCAGCTTAAGGTGGGATATGCATGAGCTTCATGCACCTGTTCATAGCTGCTTTGCTCCTCCCTTCGTGCAAACAAGGCAGCCAGAAATCTGCACTGAACCATAGCTTCCCATTACGCTGCTGCTGGGAACTATGGTTAATGACTTCCAAACAACCCAGGATATGAAAGCCAACTTTAAACCATGGCTTTATATTCTAGCTTGTTTGGAAGCCATAAATCATTATTTATTTATTTATTTATTTATTTGTTGTATTTATGAATCGCCCATCTGGCCGGTCACTCTGGGCGATGTACAACATAATATAAAATACATTTAAAACAGTATAAAATTTTAAAATCTTAACCCACCCCATATTCCCACCTGAATAGCCATGTTTTTAGTGAGCGGCGGAAGCTCAGCAAAGAGGGGGCATGGCAGAGGTCACTAGGGAGAGAGTTCCACAGTATGGGGGCCACCACAGAAAAGGCCCTGTTCCTCATCCCCATCATTCTAGCTGCTTTGGCTGAAGGGACAAGGAGAAGGCCGGTTCAGATATAGCAGGAAGTTATGGTTAACTGCAGCTTCCTGGCTTGTTTCCTTGCTCACATGAAGGGAAGAGCAAAGGGGCAAAATGCAGGTGTATTATGCATGTGCATATCTTGCACTTCTTAAGCCAAGAAACTGATCATCCAAACCCGAACATGGCTTATACATTCATTTAGAATAAGTAACCTGCTCTATTCTAGTAGTCAGAATAAATAAAAACAGGCATTCAAAATGAAAATGGTAGGCTAGCACAGGAGGTACAATTCCAAAATCAAGGGCAAACAGCAGAATTCCAGGTGTCGGAGCAGAGGAAGAACTGGCTGAAGTTGAGGATGCACCATCTTGGATGCATGCCATGAAATGCTGTCTGGCAGAAAGATCTATTTGGCTGTGGAACAGGTTCCCCGAGACACACAGAAGAAGGCCCTCACTCGGGGCATTTTCCATTTCAAGTGCTCTGGCAGGATCGGCAGGGCACTAAAGGCTGTCCAGACCTAACAGAGGCAGTAGAAGGGTAGGATTCTTTAGTCACATATGCAAGAAGCACCCAGTGAGTGCTTTGTGTCCTCCATGTATATTGAAGAGTCCACTAGAAAACAAGAGAGAATGGCAGGAGGGGAGTTGAGGGCACACAATACAAGGTATACAATGTCCTAGTAAAATAAATACCTATACATACACACCCAGCTGCACAGCTGTATTCAGTCTTCATAAGTCAGTCAGTAAACAGTATCTATCCTTTCATCTCTCTTGCCAACAGAATGGGCAGAGCTCCAGAGAAAGAAAATAAAAACCAGGGCCTGCTCAGTGGCAAGCCAGTTCTCCCCTTTGCTCCCCCCACCCTAGGCTCCCAAACAAACCTTTGAATCCCAAAAAGGGCAGCCTCGTTTGAATGGCTGGGAAAACCTATACTGTGCCCTGTGTGTGAACTACAAACACGGATGCTTTTCGTTAAGTTCCCCCTTAATTATGAAGTGTGGTTAAGAACACAGTCTCAGGAAAGCAGAACGATTAGCAGGTGCAAAGAATGAGGCTCCTTGGCAACTAGCAGACGCTGCCTTACACCCAGTCCTGAGTGCCCCATTTAGATATTAGAAGCCGCTCCCCTACCCCTCGGCTCCCTGCCATTGCCAACTCCCCTTGTTTTGTAAAGTTGCATAAAAGGAAATCAGAACAGGAAAGGAAATCAGCTGGCGGGCTTCAGTGTGTTTCAGCCAGTCCAGTCCAGCAGATATATTAGCCACACTTGAACCTGCAATCTTGGGGCTTTTAAGTTATGAATTGGGGGGGGGGGGATCATAGCAAATACATCAGTGGTAGCCATGATAGCCAAAATCGGAACCTTCATTTTTGGAGTAGCTCCCCAATTTCCAGACACTGGGAATGACTACTCACTCAGCCCTGCTTGCAAGCTCCCCATAAGAACCTGGCTAGCTTCTACTGGAAGTAGAACATCAGATTAGGTGGACGTTTACCTGATCCATTAAGATTAACTCAATGTCCTTAAGTCCCACCTCTGCCACTGCACACCCGATCTGTGAAATGGGAATAAGCGGCCTCACTCGCAGAGGTATTAAGAGGGTAAATGCAAAAACAACTTATGTATGCATTGAAAACCTGCAATTTCCACTTTGCAAATTAGCAAATTTGCAAAAAGCTCTGCCATGAAACTCACTGGATGACTTTGGGCCAGTCACTGCCTCTCAGCCTAACCTACCTCACAGGGTTGTTGTGAGGATAAAATGGAGAGGAGGAGGAGGATTATGTAAGCCGCCTTGAGTTCCTTGCAGGAAAAAAGACGGGGTATAAATGTAATAAAATAAATAAATAAATAAACCCACCATATTTCTAGCACACAATGATTTAAAGTTTACCTAACAACATGAGAGTTCTGCTACAGGGTTCTACTACTCTTGACATTTTACTAAGCAGTAAACCTGCTCAGTGGGGCTTCCGGTTATTGGGGTGGGTGGGAGGAATGTTTTTCTACAACTGTGCTATCCCTCTTCCCCAAAAGTTATTCATTTAGCTTGTCCCCCCAAATTAAAAACAAGTCAAAATAGTGCAGAGTTAAGCATTTATATTAAGTGTAGGAGTTTCAATTTGAATTCACCCGTTATAGAATCCAACCTGCAAGATCCCAGGCTGCAAAAGCTTCTGGAAAGCTGTCCACTCCTCTACTCTAAGAAAGCCAAGATGAAAGGATCCCTTACTACAATTCCACAGTGAGCAGTTGGTAAGAATTCTTGAGGACAGTGTATGTGGAGGCTAGCCACATTCAGTGTGTCCATATGTTCAGATATTCACAGTCCAATATGCCAAATCCCTCCCCAGAGATGCTGCTGAAGTTTGTTAGGCTCAGGGCCCAGAATCAAGCTTCGGGGGCTCAGTAACCTGCAACTGAAAGGAGAGGTGAACATGTGAAGCCCCTGAATGCTTCTCAGACTTGGAAGAAAGCAGCCCCTATCCAATGAATGGAGAAGGTTGGAAATTTGGATTGGTTCAAAGTTAGCCAAGCTATTCGGGGAAATTGGCTTGGAAATGAGCCAGGCTATTCAACATGAGCTGGGGGAGGGGGGGGGAAGCTTATCCATTTCTATCCCCAACACACACAATTAAGAGCTTGATCCTGCCCCATGAATGCTTATTTGGGAAACAAGAAGGAGCAGCACATTCCTTTTTTCTGACTGACCTGTTCCCATCATGACTTGTGAGCGGCAGTACCTGTGATTTTTCAAGTTTGCAACACACCCCATTTCTTTATCGAAGGAACTTACACACCTTGCTAATCTGTCAAAGGAGTCAGATTAAATGGGTGGCCCTGTATGTAAATAAGAGCAAGAGAAGACCCATGCTCTCCAGGTTTTGAGACTATTGTGCATTTTAACCAGTAATCTTGGATTACTAAACATAGCTGCATGCATAACCAAATTCACCATCTTTCAATTTGCTGGAGGACCAAGAGATGCGCATAACCTGAAAGCTCACACACTCCTAAGCAGGCCCATTAAAAAATAATAATAATAATGTGTAATTACATTTCACTTTGTTGTGGCTCTCTCGATCAAATGTGGCAATGGCAATATCACATTAAGATCTGCTGTGGGCATGATCCTGCCTGAGACCTCTCCCACTAATTAATGAGAGCCAAGGGCACAGCACTTGGAAGTGCTGCTGTTCTGTCACTGGGGCTTTCAGATTAATGATCAACTTGAGGCCCCCAATTACTGCAGGCAGAACAATGGCTCAGCTTATACGGTCTGGCAGATGTAGCTTCCTCTTACTGGGGCACCCACAACGATGGGATCTAAACTATTTTTTCAGACAATATCCCCCACCACCACCTCCAGCGGCTCGGACCTCACCACACTGCTGACCAAAGGTCACATGTTGTGACCGTCAAGCAGAGCCCCTAATTAATAAGAATCAGCTCTGGGGCCCGGCAAAGCAATTTGACATCCAGTGTCTGTGCAAGTGAGCAAGCCTTAGCTAAAGCACTCCAGCATCATTATGTGAGCCATGGGAAAAGCCACCATAATAACAACAGGGCAAGTACGCAGCAAACTTCAAGGCTTCACTTTCATGAATAGGCCTTTCAGAAGGCTCTTTTTAGCAGGCTCAGCTATGGGTTTTTTTTGTTTGTTTTTTTTTGCAACCCCCCCCCCCCCCCTTTTGAGGCAGCTACACTAGTGATAACAGAAACCAGTGATCTCTGCAATCAGTTCCTGGGCTTATAGGATGTTACCTCTAAAGTTTCATAGGCCAGTGAACCACAGTTCAGAGAGCCCTGGCAGAGAGAGACCACCTTTCCAGGAAACAGGTCATTATCTGAGTAGTCACTTATCCTACAAATTTTGGAAACCTTACAGAGCATAAAACTGATTTTATAGCCAATCTTTTCTCACCTCCCCCCCCCCCAGCAGCTCTCGTTAAAACGCATGCTAGGTGGTGTCCTCCTAAGCAACAAGAGCTTCCAGAATCTCCCGATGTCCCCTTGGAGACAGCAGCTTGATTATGTTACAAAACATCAGCCACAGCACCAACTTCAAAAGCGTTACAGGCTTAGAAAAGGCAGCCCTCACATCATAACAAGAGCATGATTTGTGTCAGAGCTAGAAGCAGGAAAACACGGCAAGTGGGGGAACTAGCAGAGACTCCTCCGCTTCAGGTTTTTAAAATGTAACCTTAAAAAAAAAAAACTTGCGTGTAAAGCAATAGTCCAAGTGCTCAGTTTAATCAATAAGCCTTAAAGTACGTTCTGAGCTATTTAATACCAGTTTGGTCCTGCACAGCTTTCAGGAACTATGCACATAATACCAGGACACACGAAGGTCCCATGCTCTCTGTTTCAGTCACTCAGGCTAGAGTCCAAAGTTTCCTGCAGAGCCTTATTAACCCCACCCTTTGTTCTGCCCACCCAAAACAATCTGCTGCACTATTCCAACTATAACCCAGGATCTGCTCAGTCCTCAGTCAGATCTGCCTTTTTGACCAGGTTTGCGGGCACTGCAGAATAAAACCCCAAGGATTCATTCTCCTCTTCCACTTTGGTCACTCCTTGCCTATATCACACAACACACAATCCAACTTCTGGTTCTATTATAGATTATGGCTGTTAGGAAAAATGTGTAACCATGGATTTGAACAGCACTTTCCCCACTTACTACCTTAAGGCAGTGTTTCTCAACCTTGGGTCCCCAGATGTTTTTGGCCTACAACTCCCAGCATGCCCCAGCCAGCATAGCTGGCTGGGGCATGCTGGGAGTTGTAGGCCAAAAACATCTGGGGACCCAAGGTTAAGAAACACTGCCTTAAGGGAACATGTTCTATGTACCAGTTTGCCCATCAAGGAACCCCTATGAGTCTGGAGCAAGTTGGGCCTCTCCATCTCCTGCCCACCATTGAGAGCACACCCAACATGCAACAACAGCTGTCAATTGCACAGGCAAGACACATACAACCATCTGTCAGGGATGCTTTGACGTGGATTCCTGCATTGCGCAGGGGGCTGGACTCGATGGCCTTATAGGCCCCTTCCAACTCTACTTCTCTATAATTCTATTATTTCTTTTAGGAAAGCTTCTCTGCCGCTTGTAACGTTGCTGAGGAGCCCCCAATAAGCTTCCAAGGAAGCTCAAGGCTTCCTGGAAGAAGTTCAAATGCAATCTGATTAGAAGAATATACCGAGCAAAGATTTACCAAAAGCTACCCGACCCAACAGACAAAATACTCCCATTTTCTGGCACAATACACATCTCTGCCTACCAGATGCTGCTGTTACATCTTGGATGTGAACCTCTGGTAAGGCACCTACTGACCACAAATAGCGGTACAGCAGCATGCTCATTCTTAACGCACAACGAGTTTGCCAGGTGTAAATAATGTGCGATCTACCTTGCTTTCAACCCATCCACTAAAGAAAATACAAGGACATCAATAGTTGTGCATTTTCAGATCAATTCACTATTTCTTGTCACAAAACAGGTATTGTTTCTAAAGTTAACCAACATTGCTCAACTAGAGGTACGCAATTGTTTCCACTGCCCTAACCTAAGATCCTTCAAGAGAACAAATTCCAATTGTTTTTTTTTTTAAAATGGATTTTATATCTTTGAAATCTGATTAATACATTAATTGCACTAACTCAATTCCCACTTTCAGCTCTACTGCTTAATTAAGCTGAATCCACAAACAAGCAAGCCCTTATTACCGTATATGACAAACCAGAATGAAAAGCTTGCAGAGGCCTTGTATTGCAAGCTGTTCTAAGCCAATTCATATTAGACTGCTCCAGCTCCAAATAACCATTTTAATGGTATTATAAGTAGATGCAGCACTCTTTCAAGTCTGCGTTACAAGACTAAAGCTTCAATGGGATATGCAATCAAACTGGCAAAGCAACAATGAGACAGTGAATTTAAAGTCAAAGTGAAAAGCCCTTCCACACAGGCAAAGAACTAGCCTAGTAAATTTATTTCTGAAAGCAACAAGGTGAGATCTTGGAAAACTATCATTCATGAACAACCAGTATCACATAAGCAATTACTCAGCATGCTGAAGCAACTCATTAATCGCAGATTTAAAATATGAATTTTTAATCAGAGCTGTCCCTCTGTGAAATAGTGTTCAGTGCTTACAGTATTGTTGTAAACAAACCATTCCTCGCTACTCAGATAAGACAGTTAAGATTTGCCACATTATATGTGATTTGCCTGGATTTGGCCAGGAGAAATAGAGAAATTATTTAAATTAAACATACCAAAACACCCCACTCGGTCTTAGCATTGCTTCAGAAGGTTAATCAGTTATAAGGCAATCTATAAGCATTTTAAATTGGTTGGTAGTCCTATATGTATACCTATGCGAATTCCAGCCCATTCAAAAAGCCTCATTTTCCAAATAGGATACCTAGGCACCAATGTTTCTAGTTGCATTCTGAGTTCTTTGGGGTTTTCTGCAGCTACAGATTAGTGTAGCTATTTTTCTACAAAAAGAAATAAAGACCGGACTGCAAACCATGAGTCACTCAGACTGGGAGTTGAGAGTATCTTGTGTCACCACAACCAACTACAGTCATGCCTTGGATTGAGAGCATAATTCGTTCCGGAAACGTGCTTGTAATCCAAAACACTTGTATATCAAAACGAAATTCCCAAAAAAAAATTTGTAGAGATTTTTAATTTAAGCCGTACTACAGTACTTGTATTGCAAGACGTCGCTTGTATATCAAGTCAAAAAATTTTAAATATTTAAAAATTTGCTTGTCTTGCAAAACACTCTCAAACCAAATTACTTGCAATCCAAGGTATTACTGTATAGTACCACACAAGGGGGAGAGAGAGAGGAAAAAAATCTGAACATTAATCCTAAACATCTCAACTGTGACGAAGCTGGTAAAGGATGTTTCACACAGATGCCTCCTTCCCCCCCCAACACCATTCTGCCTCCCCAGTTCCCCCAACACCACTTTGCCCCCCCCCCGTTTTGCATCTGATCATAACGGGAGACCAAACGCACAAAACACGAGTGCTCCACCATGTCTTTAAGCTTTGCATTCCAACTAGGGAAATTTCCAGAGCCGACTACCCTATTAACAACCAGGATAAATTCTGTTTCAGTAAAATCCTCCCTATTCCCTTGCTTGTTTGTCCATCCAAATACTTCAGCATGCTTTTAAAGCTGGACAATTAAGATTTTTTCAAAGCAGGAAGTCAGGTTGTTTCCCCCACGAGAGCTTTGAAGCCAAATACTCAGTCTGTACTTCAAGACCTCACTATTTAGGCAGGCATTTCAATGGCTATGAAATGCTGGATTAAGCTTGTATAGGGTAACTTTCTTATATAATGTTTTAATTGTATATAATGTTTTAATTGTATAGTTGCATTTAATTTCATTAAGTGTCCCGTTCCCTTGTATTGCAGTTTTATTCTGTTGTAACACAGGGTGGATTAAAAATGGATAAGCAAAAAGAAACGGAATGATTTGGGATAAACTAATACGGGGCAATAGATAAAAGTGCAAGACTAGGACTGGGGAAAACAGGGTTGGTTCAAACACCCACTAAGCAGCCTTGGGCCACGCACTATCTCTCAT
Source organism: Shinisaurus crocodilurus (assembly GCA_021292165.1). Lineage (NCBI taxonomy): Eukaryota > Metazoa > Chordata > Lepidosauria > Squamata > Shinisauridae > Shinisaurus > Shinisaurus crocodilurus. The sequence goes on from JAHFWL010000029.1 coordinate 177,644, forward strand.
CACCTCTCAAGGTTGCATGAGGATAAGATAATTATCCTCATGCGAGATAATAATGGGGGGGGGGGGGCGAGAACCATGTATGTAACCTTGACTTCTTGGAGGAAAGGCAGGCTATAAACAATTCTGGGGGATGTAGCAGCCACTAGTGCCTATGGTGGACTCTGGCCTATCTCTCATTGGCTGGGTTCAGACAACACGATAACCCACACTCAAGGGTTGAGAGTGGGTTGCTGTTGAAACGTGGGTTATCGTGCTGTCTGAACCCAGCTGTGCTAACAAGCCATGGCTTGTTAACCATGAACAACCCATTAAAAGAACCCATGGTTTATTGTTGGGTTGTGAACTGTGGGTTGTTTACCATGGATTATTCTCTCAGCTGGGTTCAGGCAACACGATAACCCACGTTTCAACAACCTACACTCACCCCTGGAGTGTGAGTTATCATGTTGTCTGAACCCAGTCACTGAGTCAGTGAACATGCATCTATTTTGCACCTCTCCAGAAAGTAGTTGAGAGCTCACATGGTTGAATGCCCCTCCATACAAAAGATTCCCTCCACAAAGACGACTAGCATTTCAAGGAGAACCCATGAGATAGTGCTGGTTCAGACTGCTGCGGTTACGGCACATCACCCCTATGACCTACAGGTCTTTCGACTCAATGCAGTCTATTGTTGCACTATAGTTAACGTCCAAACTTAAAATTGCTGCCTCAAAAACTATTGCAAACCCACTGGGGAGAAGAAGAAAAATCAAACACCATCACCCCCCTGTGGGATCCCTTACATTAACATGGTGTAGAATTAATAACTGCACCCTTCTGCCCGTAGGACACTTTTCCTCCTTTTCTGTTTCAAGTAAACCCTTGACCTGGCACAGATTGGCCTGCTCTCACTTGCCACAGCTTTCCAAACAGGCCTCCCCCCCTTCTCAGCCCTCCAAGCTCTTGTATATAAACACACTCTTGTCACACACTCCATCAGCTGTTTGGGTCGCTCCGCCCAAGCCTCAGTTTCCGGGTAGTAACAGAACAGCCAATCGGCTGAGTTGCAGGGTCTGCCCAGAGGCCTTTTGCCTGCAAACACTTTTCCAAAACAAGTAGTCCCTCTGGGCTCTCCCGGAGCAAGTGGGCAATCCAGGTGCAGTGCTGTGCTGGGAGAGGGGGGATTCCTCCACTCAAAAGCTTCCAGGACCACATCCCATTTCCCCAAACCTCTTAAGAAAGGGGTGGCATAAACGTGGAACTTAAGAGATCACACTCGAAGGCCATCAGTGCATGATCTCCATGTTCTAAGAAAGGCACCCAAGCTGGGCGAGAGAGGTGCTGCTGCTTTTAAAAAAGAAACTTACTAATCTCTCCGCCATGCAAGAGAGGAACCTAACAAAAAGGCAGCTGAAAAGAAAAGAAAAAAAAGATTGGAGCTGCGACTCCCCCACAAGGTTGAAATGCAAAACTCACAAACAAGCTTCTCATTTCCTTCGAAGATTTGCACAATGTTTAGAGAAGCATCCAAAAAAGCAGCTGAATGACTCAGTTTCAGATCACTGGCATGCAATTACCAAGATGAGGTTGTCTTTCAATTAAACATGTGAACAACTTGCCCATGTAATACAGGAGGTTGGCCAACCAACCTCTCCCTTGCTGGGTTGCAGAGTTGTGTGTACACAAGACACAGGCATATTGAGAGCAAAAATAGGAAGGCTGCGGGGAAATGACACCATCACCCCACCAACCCTGTCAGAGAAGTAAAGAGACGGCTTTCCGTGGGGCTGTGTCTTCACTCCCCACCCACTCCACATCCTAAAGTTAGGTACAGGTTCACAGGCTGTAAACCAAGATGATAGAGCTGAGGCACTTCAAAAGCAGACAAAGTTCTAATGGAAGTAGCAGCAAAAGCTGAGGGAAGAAACAGTACTCCTGTTTGATAACCACCAGAAGCAACCCTGCCCCCCCCCCACATCACAGCTGGCAAACTTCATAGAGAAACAATGCTTCCTATCCTAAGCATACTTGCTTGGGAGTAAGCCCCAATGAAATCAATGGTACTTCCAAGTAAACATGGTTAGGATTGGACTGTGTCACAATAGTAGGTTTGTATACACAAAACACTGACTGTACAGATGTAAAAAGGGCCCCAGGCACGTCACAGACAACAAAAAGACCTATTTGGTCATCATATACACACAAACTTGCAGACACAGGAGAAACTGGTCTGCCTCACTTAAAATACCAAAAATGATAATAAGAGGTCTGGGGTCTGAGGGCTTTGTTTTTTAGCTGTTCCTTTTGTTGAACAGAAAGATCAGCAGCTAACCATGAACTGAAAAGGAATGCCAAGCAATTTGCTTTTCTCCTATCCACCATCGAATTAAACAGCAACCACACTACCAATAAGCCAAATGAAATCATGTGTGCGTGTGTGTATATATATATTTCACAAACCCTGTTCTTTGTCTCCTAAAATGCTATGGTCTTTCAACATCCCAGCTACCAAGAGAACAGAAAGTGGGGGGAGGGCAGGAGAGAGAAAGGAGGATACACTAAGTCACAGTGGGCCTCATCTCTCCGTAATCCAGCTGCCTTTTCAAAATTTATATATATAATGAGAATTTTTTTTTTTGTCACTGAACAGCTGGAGTTCTAGCCTTCCCTCAAACCAGGAGAAATTAACCATCAAATGAAGTCTGCATTTGAGGGAGGATATGACATACATATGCAACTCAAGTCAAGGATAAAAATAGCTTTGATTCCAGAGCAATCATGAGCCACTTCCTAGTTGTTAAAAACAACATTTTAAAAGATCTATAGACAACATAGTTTTTGTTTTTCAAAATAAACAAACCAATGGTTAAGAAGGAAGTTAGGAACTCACCATGCACTGTCAACGTTGACTATAATAATTTCACCCCAGCAGGCCTAATCTAAACAAGTTTGTTTATCTCTGGAAACTAAATGCTATTTGTAACCCTCTCACCCCTCTACATAGTTAATTCCTTCTCGATTAAATTCTCCTGGGGGAGGTTAACAGATTCAATAAACATCTCTGAATGCATTTCAGTTGGCTATGTCAATTCCAACCAATCCTTCCTTCCCTCCCCACCACCTGATAAACCGAACTATTAATAAAATAATTCTGTAAGCAAATTCACAGTAATTTAGAAGCTCCCCACTCTCCAAATATACACACACACACACATATATATATTAACATCCTATTAGGGGCAAGGATAAAATATAATTTGGAAAACAAGAATAGATCCTTCAGAAAGGGGTAAAGGAAAATCTACACTGAAGTGTTACATAAACAAAAACCAGCAGCAAGAAAAGGGAAGAGAAAGGGGGCGATGAATTTTTCATTTCAACCCTCTTCCCCACCGCTACCACTTCAATTAATGCTGTTCTCCAGGTACACACACCCCACATTAAATCCACCTACCCCCACTGCTGGCATCAGAAGCTTCCCGAACAGCAGTTAGAACTAAATTGAGTAAATAGTAACACGGCACCAGAAGCTGATCACCGGATTGTAACTGTCAACAACTACCCCCCCCCACCCGCACCATTTCTCCCCAACTAAGTCTGGCCCATTTCCCCCACCCCACAAAGCAGCCTAAATTCATTCTGGTTGGGGGGGGTGAGGAAAGGGAGAGCCCGTTTGAAGTGGTGTGTGTGATGTATTATTATTCAAGGACTGTCACAATACCTAAAAGGGGGGGGACACACCTCGCTCTGGTAACAATCATTATGGAGGCAGACAGAGAGAAGTACTTCCCCCCCCCCCCAAATTGCTTTCTGTAGTCTAAGAGAAATTCTTTTGAGATTTCTCACCAAGCCAAGGGGGGTTATTTATGGGAGGCAACAAGGGGTCCCATCACCCCAAAAAAGACCAGCTTTGGAAATAGGTCTTCGCATAACAGGGGAGGGTGATGATGCCCCCTCAACTCAGTTTCTTTGGGGAAGAAACTGACATGGGAGGGCAGCTATTGGCAAGGGGAAGATGGGTTATATAGGCGGGGGTCCATTATTTGTTCAAACTTGAGGGGGTGTTGATTTAAAGGAGACTTCTTTGTAATTTCCAAAGGAACAGGGGGGGGGGGGTGGAGAGTAAAGAACGCTATTTTGAAGAGCTCTATATTTGGGGGCTAGGAAAGGGAGGCTGTTTTTTTATAAGGAACTGGAACCTTGTTTGTAAAAGCTGAAGGGAAAATGTCTCCCAATGGGAGGTGGGGTTGGAGGCGGAGAGGACTTGTTCTTGATTCTCCTACCCAAAGCTGGAAATGATAAGTTGCCTGCTAATTTAGGCCTCTCTCCTGACAAGGTTGGGTATTTCTTGCTTAAAAACTGCAGGCCCCTCTCCTTTTGCCTGAAAAGATATTCCTAAATTGGGGGGGGGGGGGGGGAAGAGATTTTGTTCTATCTAAACCTGGGCTGTCTCACCTATATCTTTTCTTCTCTGAATCAGAGACTCTATTTCGGAATGCTTTAACAGGGGTCTCTTCACTCTTCCCCCCACCCCAAAATTTCCTAGAGCCTACTTTAAACAATAAAATCCACCTGGAGCTGTTGAAAATTATGCCTCTCCAGGAGTTGCAAGTCTACCCCCCCATTAGATTATCGGAGTGATACCACTTCTCCAACCCTCCTCTAAACATTTAACCCTTTGCCCCACATTCTGGGGGAAGCTACTACTCCCTAACCCTAAAAAAAATAAGAGGGAGGTTGTCCAGGTGAGGGCATTTTAAAGGGTGTCTATTTTTTTTTTCCATCTGGAGCTAGTGGTTTGGCAGGGGGTGCAAAAGACGGTCCTGCCCAATGGAATTAACATTGATTCATCTCCAATAACTGGATGGTGACCCCCCCTCCCCATTCTAAAAGTCTCTAGTTCCTCCCCATTATTCCATGGGGGGGGGGAGAGAAAAGAACCTCTCCTCTTGACCCGCCCCCATGACCCCTCTTGACCCACCCACCCTATTTACACAGACCAGTTTCCTGGGGAGATAGTCTCTTTCTCTCTCTCTCTGCCCCCCCCATTCCAACAAAGTCTTCATTATATCATTCCACCAGAGGCTGCCTTGCTCCCCTCACTAACTGCCCTCGATCATTGTAAAGGGGGGGGCTTCCTACCTGCCCCCTCCCCAAATACATTCCAACGGGGGGGAGCAATGTTCTCCCCCCCCCACTCCCCGCCCCCTGGACTCCCCCCCCACACACATTCCAGGTAAGGATACAGCTTGACCACGTCGGTGTCCATACGCCTCTTGCCTGGGCTGGGGGAGGACATGGTGCCCCCCCGGCCGGCGGCCCCTCCCGGGCGGAGTCTCAAGCTGCCTCTCTTGTCCTGTCAGGACCCCTTTGCGCTGGGGGAGGGGGGCGCTTCAGGAGGTGGGAGGGGGGTGTCCGAGCCCCTCTCTGCGCGTGCGCGGAGGCCTCCCCCTCGCCTCTGCGGCCCCTCCCTTCACGAGCCGGCTCTTCCTGCCCCGCGGGCTGCACCCCCCCCTTTCCTCCACCTCCGCCGTCGTCGCTTTCCTCAGCTCAGCTTCCTGACCCCCCTTAGTTTCCTGCGCCCTCCCGCTCCCGAATTGCTGCTCCTACTTCGGCCGCTACCTCGGCTCTGCCGAAGCCTCTCTCTGGACCCCTGACGTCACCCACAGTGACCTCACCGCCCAGGCCCCGTCTTATTGGACGGAGGCGGGAGCGACGCGAGGCACGTCGTGGCACGAGGGCCTCCCCCTCTACGGGCCTCCTTTCCGCTCGGCATGTCGGGAGTTGTAGTCCGCCGCCTCTGAGGCGCAGGCGCGCGGGGGGGGGGAGCGCAGAGAGGCCTCAGCGGTTGAGGGCGAGGAAGAAAGCCGCGGGCTCTAGTCGCGGGTTCGAGACCCGGTCCTCAGCCCCCTGACCTGGCCCGGCCCGGCCCGGCCCAGCCGCGCGGCAGTTAGCCTCGTAGAACCATTTGTTAACTGTGTATCTTTGAGCTACAAAGACTCAGCACCCACCCACCCCTTGGTTATGAAATAACACGCATGAGCTGAACATGTGCAGAGGGCCTTTCAGCTGACCCTATGTGGCGGGTTCAAGGAATGTCGCGCTTCAGCCCCAAGGCCTGTATCTGTAGTAGGAGTAATAAGATCATCAACCGCCACCAGCACATCTGAGCGAGGGACATTTTCTTCACCACTCCTGTGACAAGAGGGCCACTGAGCATATTTATTTATTTTTAAACAAAAACTTAGAAACTTAGCCCTGGGAATGCGCATTGCCCGGTGTCACATATTTTCAGTTCTACTGTATGGCATGGATTGGAATCGTGGACTTTTAACACAGACCACCATAAAAATAAAGATAGAAGCATTTGAAATGTGGATGTATCGCAGGATTTCATGGGCTGACCGTATTAAAGAGAATGTATAAAGATCAAGAAATTACAAAACGCAGGAAACTAGCATGTCTTGGTCATATCATGAGAAATTAGAAATATAAACTGCTGCACCTGATTATACAAGGGAAAATAAATGGGAAAAGAAGTGTAGGAAGAAGAAGGTGGTCTTGGCTGAAAAACCTTGAAGAATGGTTTGGGGGCAAGACGACATCATTGTTTAGAGCAGCCATATCTAAAGAGTGCTCTAAAAATAAAATTAAGTTCTGCAACTAGGTAATGCCAATTCTTAACAAGGGAAACGAGCTGTATGTCAGCTGCAAGCTTAGTTTATTAACCTGTTTCAGTTATTTGTCATTTTAAATCAGGTTTTACATTTGGTTTTTAAACTTTGGTAATAAAATTTTATATATTTATTTTTATCAGTATTTTATAATGTATTTTGTTGTTTTTATGAATTGTTGTAAACTTCCCAGAGAGCTTTGGCTATGGGGTGGTATAGCAATAAAATACTACTAATAATTTATATTTATTTATTTATTTAATATATTTATACCCCGCCTTTTCTCCTTCAAGGAACCCAAAGCGGCTTACATAATCCTCCTCCTCCTCCTCTCCATTTTATCCTCACAACAACCCTGTGAGATAAGCTGTTAGGCTGAGAGTCAGTGACTGGCCCAAAGTCACCCAGTGAGCTTCATGGGCTGAGTGGGGACTAGAACCAGGATCTCCCGAGTCCCAGTCCAATACCCTAACCACTGTACAACATTGCCTCTCAATAATTTATAGCCCACTTTTTCCTGCAAGGAGCCCAAGGCAGCATACATGATCCTCCTCCTCTCCATTTTATCCTCACAACAACCCTGCAAGGTAGGTTAGGCTGAGTGTCAGTGGCTGGTGCAAAGGAACTCAGTGGCTTCATGGCAGAGTGGGGACTCAAACCAGGATCTCCACTATGCCACACTGGCTCTCTATGCGGAGTGCCAGTGCCCTTCCCTCATGACTGAGTAACCCCATCTAGTCTAGGATAAAGGAGCAGAGTTTCTAGGTGCAGAAGGCAGAAGGCATGGTTTCCTGGCAGGATCAGGATCCAGAAACGCTCCCTTAGAATCTGGGAGCACAGACTTGCTGTGTTAATAGGGACTTTTCACGCTGACTGGAGTGTCTCTTCTCTGCTGGCTCTGTGTCGAGAACAGAAAGAAAGTCAACCTAAATGCATCTGATGAAATGGGCAGTGTCCATGAAAGCCAGAATAAACTTGTTAGTCTTCAACTTTGTTGTTTTTTACTGCCTCGAGGTCACCTACTCAGTGCTTGATGACTTTTAAAACTGATGTGATTGTATTGCTGCTTTTAGTTATTTAGATACTGTTTTAATGGGGTTTTTTTTCATGATTTTGATTGTACTGATTTCTTCTATAAGCTCTTTTGAGTGCTTTTAAGAAAAGGGAATTAATAATAATAACAAAAAGAATGACCGAGCATGGATTTGAACCCAAGCACAATCTATTATTTCCTTACACATGCTTAATTTAAAATGAATGGGTGAGAGCTGGTACACAAAAGTGCTGCTATGGCCTATGCAGGAGACCTTCCAGATGGATTGCGCTCTGCATGTTCGGGGGCCCAAAATGCAATGTATTTCTTGAATTCCCAGCACCCAAGATGAGTGTAGCTGTCAGGAACACGGTGCCTGCCACCCATGTACCTAGCTAGACTTGCATCCTGTGTGGCGCAAGTGGCGTGAGCATAGCCCGTTCTGCAGCTTGTCACTTCCAGTCCCATTATAAACTTCTTCCTGCAATGATGTATGAGGAGCATGGCTCATAGAAGAGTTTCTCTCCAGTCCAACCCTCTCTGCCCACTCCTGTGCCATATAAAGATGGCACACCACCGCATCCAGTAACAGTGGGTGTTTCTGACACACTTGTGTCGACACATGCTTGCGCCTACTCCTCACGTGCCATTAGCAGCCAGGCAGTCTGGACAGGCCTATAACGACCAGGCAGGCAGCCTGGACAGGCCTATAATAATGTGTCAGGGCGTCGCAGCCAGACTGTGGCTAAGTCTGTACCTACATCTGGATCTGAAGGGTGCATTCTCCAGCTCAAAGTCCCAGAGGTCAGCGGCTTACGGGTAGAGTCTGAAATATAGCATGCAGAAGGTAGTGTTCCACTGGCCAGACAATAGCAGAAGATCAGTCTCGTATTTATACCTGGCCTGGCCAATTCAGGGACTTTATCTTGCCTTTCAGTCACAGGGGCTGATTTATTTATTTTATTTTATTTCTTCTATTTATTAATCGCCCATCTGGCCGGTTACCCGGCCACCCTGATGTTACATTCCTGATGTTACATTACACCAAGTGGGCCGCTCAACAAGATCTGCCACGGATGGCCTTCTCCTTGTCCCTTCAGCCAGAGCAGCTAGACTGGTGGGGACGAGGAAGAGGGCCTTTTCTGTGGCGGCCCCCGTACTGTGGAACTCTCTCCCGAGTGACCTCCACCATGCCCCCTCTCTGATGAGCTTCCGCCGCTCGTTAAAAACCTGGTTGTTCAGGCGGGAATATGGGGTGGGTTGAGATTTTAAAATTTTTATATTGTTTTAATGTATTTTATTGTACTTATGTATTTTATTGTGTGTACATCGCCCAGGGTGGCCGGTTGCCGGCCAGATGGGCGATAAATAAATATTAATAATAATAATAATAATTCCCCCCGATTCTCATCGGGGTCTGAAAAGAGTCCTATTACACATAGTCCTCGTAGCTCACTAAGATAGATCACCACTTAAGGGTGCAATCCTATGCTTGTTTAGACAGGAAAAAAAGGCCTACAACTCCCAGCATCCTCCAGCCAGCATGGCAAGCTGGGGAATGCTGGGAGTTGTAGGCCATTTTTTTTTCTTTCTAAACATGTGTAGGATTGTGCCCCCTAGACCCTGAAAGTCCCAGACTGTCTGAGTCCCTAACATAGGAATTGCGGATAATTTTTATGTGTTCTTTGGCTCCACCCAGCCTCCCTGACCTACTTCCAGGAAAAGTGTAGTCCCTCATGGCCAGAAGAATGCTTTCAATTAATTTCAGTTATACATTATTGGCATGGCAAAACAAATGAGCCTTTATTTCAAAAGCAAATATGGCAGTGCTGCGTCCTCCAAAATATCTGCTCAGAAGCACAGTGCAGATCCACGGCAGTGAGAGACAGAAGCAAGCGTTGTACCTTAGACCAAATGCTTCATGCGGAGCGTTTCTCTGCGCAGGTAAAACAGGTGTGTGTTGCCTTAGGTGCCCTTAAAGAACTGCATTCTGGTAAATGACACTCCTGCCCTTTCCCAGCTTTTCTTTCAGATGTGTTGAGTATGTACGGAGCACATGGCTAGCTACCCTGTTTTAGACCAGCCCAGTCACTTTTTTCCCCTTTGCATTTCTTTATTAGGTTTTTAACTCACTCCATACCCAAGGGATAATGATGGTTAGCTTAATTTGGGAGTGCATCTTGAGTCCCTTGTTTTACTCCTCCATCCTCCTCCCGTGCAGCCGTGAGGAAGAGAGTAGAAGTATTTGCTTCTGTTTCCAAGTTACTACAGATACATTGACTGGGTTCACACAGCACAGCAACCCACCATGGGTAATTTGCTATGGTGGGTCAGTGTGTTGTCCGAATCCAGTCCCCTTCCCCCAGGGTGGCTTGTTTGTGGGCAACAATCCACCCTGCCAACCCATCGCTTGTTCTAGGGGTTGTTGTACCCACGATGGGTTGTCATGTTGTCTAACCTACCTCACAGGGTTGTTGTGAGGATAAAATGGAGAGGAGGAGGGGGAGGATTATGTAAGCCGCCTTGGGTTCCTTGCGGGGGGAAAAAGGCGGGGTAGAAATATAATTAATAAATAATAAATAAATCGTGGGTACAGGTAAGCGACAAGCGAGCCGCTTGGCAAGAGTGGCAAAAACCCCTTGCCGCTCTTGCTGAGCTCGCCCGGGCCACCGCCAGTGACGGCTGCTCCACAAAACAGCACTTTGGAGTGACTGTCAGTGGCTCGGTCTCCCCCACACCAACCACAACCCCTTTTTGTGGTCATTGCAGCTTCCCCCCCCCCTTTTGCTGTTGTTTCTTTTTTTCAGAGATCTCTTTTCACGATCTCCAAAGTGACAGCCCCTTCAAAGTGCCCAAGCAGGGTTTTTGACAGGGCTAATCAGGTTTGTTTATGACAGGGACATATGCAGCCATGAAATCTGCATGTGTCCCTGTCAAAAAAACCCTACGTAACTAGCCCTGTCAAAAACTCTGTTTTAAAAGGAAGCCTGAGTTTTGACAGCTGTTTTGACAGCTGTCAAAACTCAGTGCTCCTGTAAATGGGGTGGCTTGCACTTTTCCACTTTCCCAAGCACCTAGAGTCTCTGGAAAAGGTGGAGGATACTGAGAACAGTCAGGTACACACACACACACACATACACACACACACACACACATCTCACTGGGAAGGGGATAATCTATATGCCACCCCCTTTCACCAGCAAAGATCCCCTCGCATCTTCGCTTTTCACTTGGGACTGGGACTCGGGAGATCTGGGTTCTAGTCCCCGTTCGGCCATGAAACTCACTGGGTGACTTTGGGCCAGTCGCTGCCTCTCAGCCTAACCTACCTCACAGGGTTGTTGTGAGGATAAAATGAGGAGAGGAGGAGGACTATGTAAGCCGCCTTGGGTTCCTTGCAGGAAAAAAGGCGGGGTATAAATGTAATAAATAAATAAATAAATTTGACAGCTGTCAAATGAGAAACAAAGCAACAAATTAACCTATTTGTATCCTTGCTTTGTCAATGTCCATGGATGGTGCCTCCTGTAGTTTGACAGGAGATCTATCTAGGGCATGACAAGGCAAGGCTGTGCATTTCAGCTACGCATTTTTTTTCCCCCCTCTTTTACATGAACAAAACAATTTGCACAAATCTCGGGAGCAAAAAACAATGAAAAAGAAATGGGTGGTGAACCAGTGACAGCTGCTCCAATGTGCCACTTGAGCACTTTGGAGGGGCTGTCGCTGGCTGTCACTTCAGAGATCGCAAAAAGCAATCTCCGGGGGGGGGGGGGAAGAGTAAAAGGGGAAGTCACAGCAACCACAAAAGGGGGCGTGGTCAATGCAGGGAGAGGAGACAAGGCAGGTCTTGCCACGGAGTCCCCTGGGATACCCGTGGGAAGACCGAGGGGGGAAAGAGGTGGACGACAATCCATGATGAGCCTGATCATGTGTCTGGCGCACTGTAGGTTGCTTCACGGACAACCACACTGCGTAGCGTAATCACCGGCTGAATTGCTGCTGTGTCGTGCAGGCTCGCCCATTGTGAATTGTGATTTGTCCGAACGCGCCAATTTTAATCCTTGGTGAGTGAGCCTGGCTTATTCGTTCGGACACACCACAGCTCCCATCCAGTTCAAACGTAGTGACAAACAGTTGGAAAGGGAAGCAAATGCTTCCAGTCTCCTCCTTGTGGACACGCTGGAAGAGGAGAGGCCCCGTGCATATAATGGTTTAGTTTTATGACCAATCCGGCTGACTGAATTGGGGTGTGGTGTGGTGTGGTGTATGCATTTCATATATAACAAAATACGAAGAAAAACATCCTGCATTTTACAAGTGGAGGTGGTGGTGTCATTAAAAAAATCCCTCATGCCCCACTGAGGCTAGTTCTAGTGCAGTGTTCTCCAACCTTGGGTCCCCAGATGTTTTTGGCCTACAACTCCCAGCATGCCCCAGCCAGCTACGCTGGCTGGGGCATGCTGGGAGTTGTAGGCCAAAAACATCTGGGGACCCAAGGTTGGAGAACACTGTTCGAGTGCTTGAAGAAGGGCAAACCCACCCACCCCGTCTCCTCGAAGCGTTTGCATTTATTGTTCTACAGGAGTCCCAGGTCTCTGTTATGATGTAGACATCATGTCCGAAGTTTCGAGTGTGAGACAACGAGAATATCCTGTTTTCAATCCAATCTGATGTAGGGGATAGACTGGAAGTGAGGAGAGAGAGACCCACTTAGCCATGAGGTTCACTGGGCTGGTCACTATCTTGCAGCCTAACCTACCTCACAGGGTTGCTGTAAAGATAAAATGGTGAAGGAGAACTACATGGGCTGCTGTATGCTTCACGGGATTAAAAAAAAAAAAACCCTTACTAAATAATAATAATAATAATAATTATTATTATTATTATTATTATTATTATTATTATTTCTTACCCGCCTCTCCGTCTAGATCGAGGCGGGGAACAACAAAAATATAAAATACACAATACATACTATTAAAACATCTTAAAACATCTTAAAACATATTAAAAACATCATTAAAACATCATTAAAACATCATTAAAATATCGTAAAAACATCTTAAAGGCAACCTAAAATTCCGCCGGATAGGCCTGCCGCAAGAGATCAGTCTTTATGGCTTTTTTAAATTCCAAAAGACTGGTGAGCTGACGAATCTCCTCCGGCAGGCCATTCCATAATCTGGGAGCAGCAGAAGAAAAGGTCCTCTGGGTAGTACCCGTCAGCCTAGTTTTGGCTGACTGAAGTAAATTCTTCCCAGAGGACCTGAGTGTGCGGGGTGGATTGTATGGGAGAAGGCGAAATAAATACTTCTTTCTTAAACGTTGTGTCTATTCCCAATATCGTCTGCACCACATGGATCTCATATCCAGGGATGGGGACTCGGACTCGAGGACTCGACTCGTGAGTTGGACTGAGTCCCCCCTCTGACTCGACTCGGACGCGAGTCCCAATATCTTTAATGGGACTCGAGACTCGACTCGGGACTCGAGACCAAGGACTCTTCAACATCCCTGGGCTGTGCCAGGAGTGGAGAGGAGCCTGATTGCCGGCGAGGAGCGCATGGAAGCGAGGTGTACTGCTGCTCGGCCACTATGGACGGCTACCAGGAGTGCAGCCCCAACAGTGTGTCAAGATTTATTTTGATTGATGTGTTGCGTACTTGGGAGAGGCAGAAGAAGGACCTGAGATTACTCTGTGTGGCTGCTCTGAGTGTGTTTCTGGTTCCAGCAAGTTCATCACCAGTGGAGCGGGTGTTCAGTGAGGGTGGAATTGGGATGAGACCTCACCGTTCCAGAATGGGGGCCAAACATTTAGAAAAAATCGTGTTCCTCAAATGCAACATGGATAAGTTTTAGGAAGTACAGCAAGTTTATTTTTTTAAATCATTTTTCTAAAATGCAACCTTTCAGACATTTTGGGTTTGGCTGCCTCTGCCTGCCTGTTAGGGGTTCCCAGCCTCCTCTGCCTGCCTGGTCTCTTCTTGAGCAGTTCCACAGTCTGAATTGTCCAAGACAAAGGGCACTGCCTGCCTGCCTGCTTTGGGGTTCCCTGCCTCCTCTGCCTGTCTGGTTATTTTGGGTTTGTCTGCCTGGTCTGTTCTTGCCAAAATCGGTTGCAGAGTTTTGAAATAAAAAGGCACACTTTTGCCTAGAATTTATTTAAGCCACACATCTGAAATAGCCTTATTTTGTTGGGGAAACCCCCCATTGATTTTAATAGGGACTCGTGGAGTCAGCTTTGGGAGTGACTCGTGACGTGAGTCACCATTTTGGACCAAGGACTCGGACTTGGACTCGAGACTCGGGTCCAAAGACTCGTGACTCGAGACCAAGGACTCTTCAACATCCCTGATATAGACTGGCGCGCCTCAGTGCTGCTGCCTGTTGTGATCTTTTCACCGGATATACCAGGATTTGAACTTGGGACCGCCTACAATGCAATTATTTCAGTATGAAATCTGTATGGATCTGCTTCTCCGCCCACTCCCAAGAAAGCTAACCCCAAGCCAGCCCCTCATAAATGATCGGTTTATCCTTCCGAATCCAGTAGCCAAATCTGAATGGAGGAAGTCAACCTTGAGACAGGCTGCTGAGCAAAGCCATGGAAGGGAAGCTTATAAGAGCATCCTCCACCCACACCCGCCCGCAACCAACAAATACTGCTTAGCTCTTGAGATCTTAACATTTCTGTGTAGGGACCAAGCACACACAGAGAGAAGAAAAATTCTTACTGAGACTCATCTGTACAAACAGTGCCTAATGAAGCTCTCCTTCCAATTAAGGAAGTCGGGCCGGCGTGGCTTAAAGAGACGGAGCAGCACAGAGAACCCCCTGGCTGTTCTTTTTGTCGCATACTGGTTTAATGCTGGACACCGGCAACAATCCCACCCCGTCTTGCTACAAAGGGAAATCTAGGCCTTGCTCACAGCAGTTGATCCGAAACAGGCCTCCATGGGTGTGTGGGGATGTATTAGGTTTCTACAGACAGTGTCAACCCCTGGACAAATGAATGTCTCCCAAAACTGGAACCTTCTCCCCCACCTGCAGGATATATAGCGGTAGACCCTTCCTCCTGAACCCCAAAAGCCCTGCCCGTTAACTTCTGCAGAACGTTTAGCCCACGAAACTCGGTCATTTGGTCTTCCTTTGGTGCAACAGCCTTTTTCATCTTTCCTCAGTCTGTTGAAGAATTGCTGTCTGTCTTTCTTTCTTTCTTTCTTTCTTTCTTGTGCCCTCCATAGGTGCACGACGAGCAGAAATTCAACAGGTGCTGCTTTTCCTGGCCTGAAGAAGTAATACTGGGGAAAGTCTTTGTCTGTTTCTCGCTCAGCTGTGAACAATTAATTGGTTAGATTAATTGGATTAAAAAGGTGTCCCCAATTAGCTGGGCAGCCAATTTAAAAATTATACTGTATTTTAAAGAACAAGTACTTGTGCTCACTTAGAAGAAGTATTCTCCATTCTCTCACATGCAGGAGAGAATGCCTGTTCTAAGACAGTGCCTGCTACAAAATGCATGCATCATCTCAAAACAAAGAAAGCATTCTTTATCCCCTTTTATTCACATGCAAATGTATAAAGATAGAATTCATTAATTAATCAACTAAGATTTCTTCAATCGGGCGGCAGTCTTAGCTTTTCAAGGATCCAGGTACAGCATTAAACACCATCCACAAAATGGGAATAACCATAATGGATTATCCATACAGGATAATGGCCACGTTCACATGTCACTTTAAGACATGAATTATGGCTTAATAAGCCAGAATGTGAGTGAGAAGTAGGCTGGTACGCGCAGTCCTTTTGCTTGTGCTTCACCCCTCCTTTCGTGTGAGTGCGTGGTAAACACAGGGTGGAAAGGGAGAGCTTTGCATGACATCGAATCCGGGATGATGGGTTAATGTGCCCAAACAAGCCAGGATTCATAAACCCTGGTTTAAAACTGATCCTGGCTTGTTTGGGCACAGTAAAGCATCATCCCAGGTTTGGATGTCATGCAAAGCTCTCCTCCTCCACCTTTTGTTTACCCACTCACACAAAGGGAGGGGTGAAGCAGGAGTGAACGGATTGCGTGCACCAGTACGCTGCTCATTCACGTTCTAGGCTTATTAAGCAGTGAGTCACGGCTTAAAGCAAGAGCACACAACAAGTGATCATTCCCCTTTACTCGGCACTGGTTAGGCCCCATCTTGAGTACTGCGTCCAGTTCTGGGCACCACACTTTCAGAAGGACGTAGACAAACTGGAGAGGGTTCAGAGGAGGGCAACAAGGATGATAAAGGGACTGGAAACAAGGCCCTATGAGGAGAGACTGAAGGAACTGGCCAATGTTTAGCCTTCAGAAGAGGAGACTGAGGGGAGATATGATCGCACTCTTCCAGTACTTGAAGGGATGTCACACAGAGGAGGGCCAGGATCTCTCCTCGATCATCCCAGTCTGCAGGACACGGAATAATGGGCTCAAGTTACAGGAACCCAGATTCCACCTGAACATCAGGAAAAATTTCCTGACTGTCAGAGCACTAAGACAATGGAACCAACTACCTAGGGAGGTGGTGGGCTCTCCCACTCTGGAGGCATTCAAGGTGCAGCTGGACAGACATCTGTCAGGGATGCTTTGACCTGGATTCCTGCATTGAGCAGGGGGTTGGACTCGATGGCCTGGTAGGCCCCTTCCAACTCTACTTTTCTATGATTCTATGATTCTTCTAACCTTTTTGGTCGCAAGGGCTGCATGTGATTCTGGCTTGAGGGTTGGGAGCCACACATAACACACACAGAGAGATGCACGCACACATATGACATATACAAATACAAGCACACCAGTGATCCTGAGAAAGATGTGGAGAGTGCAGGTGGAAGGGAAATTGGTGGGGAGGGGGATCAGGGCACCCTTGGAGGGCCGCAGTAAAGCCTTTGGAGGGCCGCATGTGGCCTCCCAGGCTGCAGGATGTACACCCCTGGCTTAAAGCAGTGTTTCTCAACCTTGGGTCCCCAGATGTTTTTGGCCTACAACTCCCAGCATGCCCCAGCCAGCTATGCTGGCTGGGGCATGCTGGGAGTTGTAGGCCAAAAACATCTGGGGACCCAAGGTTGAGAAACACTGGCTTAAAGTGATGTGTGAACATGGCCATTGTACGGGAAATGTTTTGAACACTTAGGAAGGGTGCTACACTAGACTCCCCCAGCCTGGTGTCCTCCAAATGTGTTGGACTACAACAACCATCATCACCCCATGCTGTGTGTTGTAGTCCAGTACATCTGGAGGGTACCAGGTTATGGGAAGGCTGCCGTGACAATTCAAGTGAGGCTATGGAGGCAAAACCCACGGGAAGGCTAGAACAGCAGTAAAATCTTCGGACTCAAGGTCTGTTCCTGATCAAATATCTCCCTGAAGAACTGCAGGCTGGCTAGAGGTTGTCCTGGCTCTTAGCTAAGATTGCACATGGGGTCCATATTCACCAGTATCAACTGAAGAGGAGGGCCCCATCGGTGTGTGTTCCTTGCGATGTTCTCCACACTGTTAGACATGTGTCGCCTGAGTGTCCATGGTTTCCAACTGGTCACCAGGACCGGTGCAAGGCAGTTTGGTGCCCTAGGCAAGATCAGATATTTAACGCCCCCCTTTCTCACTTGAGAGCGCTGTATTTTTTTTCAAGGCGTTTCTGGCGCCCCCCTTTAGCCCTGCGCTCTAGGCAGCTGCCTAGTTGGCCTAATGGTAGCACCGGCCCTGCTGGTCACCAAACCTTTCTGCATACCCAGCCCTCTAATACAGTGTTCTCCAACCTTGGGTCCCCAGATGTTTTTGGCCTACAACTCCCAGCATGCCCCAGCCAGCGTGGGGACCCAAGGTTGGAGAACACTGCTCTAATATGTCATACGTGGGCATAATTTTGTTGTTGCGCATTAAGTTGCATGTGTTCTTCACATTTTTCAAAACAATTGCCTGCATTCTTATTTAAAGTCCTGGGGCATTAATTGCTGATGGAAGACTTTTTGTGTGTGTGTGGGGGGGCTATGTCAGCTGTAATCCTACTTGTATTAACTTGTTTTATTTATTTAAATTAGCTTAAATTTGGTGTTTAAATTTCTGTAATGAAATTTTATGATGTTTTTATTGTTTGTATTTCATAATGTATTTTATCCATTGTAGTAAACCGGCCAGAGAGCCTCGGCTGTGGGGCGGTATAGAAATAAAATTAATAATATGATAATAAAAGGGTGCATTATCTCACACTGGACAACCAGTGTGGTGTGGTGGTGAGAGTGTTGGTCTGGGACCGGGGAGATTCGGGTTCGAGTCCCCACTTGGCCATGAAGCTCACTGGGGGACTTTGGGCCAGCCACTGGCTTTCAGGCTAACCTACCTCACAGGGTTGTTGTGAGGATAAAAGGGAGAGGAGGAGGAGGGCCATGTAAGCCCCGTTGGGCTCCTTGATTTAAAAAAAGGCGGGATATACTAAATGTAATAATGAATAATAAAGATAAATTCTTATATATAACCCAAGCAAGCTGAGGGTCATTTACAGAGGGCTAACCTTCAGATGTGGAAGGAAGGCCGTTTTTGTGGACCCAATCCATCCCTGCACCCTCTCCTCCAGCAAAGTAGGCCGGAAGCTCCTCACCCACGCTGTTTCCTGGGCTCCTTGCTTCGCCCCGTTCCTCCTCTCCAAATTTTCCAGGCCCTTTTGCAAGCTCATCATTGCACTCACCTTCCCTAGGGCATTAATAAGCACCCATCAAGTATGACGGAGGCAACATCCTCTCAGTATACCTTTGAACTGACTTCGTGACACACCTGGTGGCACGTGCTGGACACAGGCCACTCGCAAGGACATGTTTTTGACACAGCACAATTAACATGTGTCACTTTAATAGAATATTAATCGTTCTATTATGAAATTTTGGACTAGGCTGAGAGATAGTCCAGTATTTAGGAAACCTTTGGCTACCAGTTAACTTCCTATAGCGGATTAACACACTCTTTAAAAAAAGGAAGGGTACACCACACCAACAGTTGGCCTAGTTGGGTTCAATCTTTTGGTTTTGTATTAACAAGAATTTGTACAAGAATTAGAACTCTTTCGATCCATTTGTCATTCTTAACATAAAATATATACTCTCAAAGCATGGCATCAAAATATTACATATGACATAAGATTTAAAAAACCTTATTATTAAAAGGAGAGCATTGCTAAAGATTCTTAGATTGTAATAGTTTAGTGGGGAAAAATATTTCCTAAACTTTGCTTGTTCAAAAAGGCTTCAAGTCTTAATAGTCCAACCAAGTTTCTTATTCGGTTCTGAATAGGCTGTTGAGCTTCTCTAGGTGGTAAAGAAGTCGCCTCATTCCAAAAGTAGAGCATATGTATACAGCTTCTATTTATTTATTTATTATATTTATAACCTCGCCTTTTTTCCTGCAAGGAACCCAAGGCGGCATACATAATCCTCCTCTCCATTTTATCCTCACAACAACCCTGTGAGGCAGGTTAGGCTGAGAGTCAGTGACTGGCCCAAAGTCACCCAGTGAGTTTCATGGCCGAGTGGGGAATAGAACCCGGATCTCCGAAGTCCCAGTCCAACACTCTCACCACTACGCCACACTGGCTCTCATGTAGATAATATCTACATAATATCTTCTATGTAGATATTATCTCATAACTATTGTTATTTAGCTGTCCCATAAATTAAGGCTCACAGTCTGAATTATCTAATTGTTACTAAACTTTCCTTTAAAAAAATTAAAAATTAAAACATAACAAAAAGGCTTAGACATACACCTTTCAGGCTAGATGTAATTAATTTTGAATATCTTTGAGATAACAACTCTACTCAAAATGTGCTACTTAAACCTACATCTATACCTTCTTCTAGACATCTATATATAAATATTTTTGATGTGTATATCTTATACAATATAATGGTGACGGAAGTTAGACAGGTAGTTAGAAGAAAGAGAGGGCCTTCTTGGTTGTGGCACCCCGTTTTTGTAATGTCCTCCCAAAGGAGGCTCACCTGGCTGGCACCTAAATTGTTATCTTTTCGACATCAGGCAAAGACCTTTCTTTTCTCCCAGGCATTTTAGATTTTAGTGTTTTATTATTTTATTGATTTATTTATTCTGTTCTATTTCTATACTGCTAAATAGTGAGAAAAATCCCTAAGCAGTTTCCATATAAATATTAAATCACAATTAAAATCACATTTAAAATACAAATTTAAAAACAATACAATTACAACAACAACCACCACCAATAATAATAATAATAATAATAATAATAATAATAATAATACAAAGAGCAGTACAGAAGTAAAATAGAGCAGCATGGTTAATTTAATTATGGGCCAGGGAAAGCCTGGGTGAACACTGAACAGGCGAGTTTTCAGGAGATGCCAAATTTTTTTGAGGGAGTTTTTTTCCACAGGGTGGGCACCAATAAGGTATTACACAGCGACATTCCGATAATTTTGGAATGACCAGCAAGGTTTTAGATTTTATGGCTATCTTTATATCTTTTGTATTTATTCCTGTGCTGTTTCTTGTTTTGTATTGTATTTTACTCCTTTAGTTTTTTGTAATTCATCCAGAGAATGTCAGTTATTGGGCGGATTAAAAATATAATAAACAAGCAATCTTTTAACCTTGAATAATACAGTCTCAGACCTCTCTCTTCATTGCTCAAATATTTGACCCAAGCGATAGAACGTTACAATCCAAGGGTGCTTTCAGACAAAAAAATTATCCTGCCCATCGCCCTGCCTGCCTCATTCACGGAATTTTACGGGTGGTCCAGACACCATCATCTTCCACTTGTAACTCTCCTGTGTTTTCCTACCACTTCTCCCAAATTTTTTCTTACTGGAAAAAAATCTGCTAAGGAAAGAAAGATGGAATAGCTGCGCAAGGCGTTTTAATTGGTGGTGCCAGGAGCTCTCTGCCTCGAAGCACTTTTTTTTTAGATACTATCCAGGTCACTTTACCAATTATTTTCTATACGTTACCCAGAATTCATTGTGAACCTGCTTGTGTGTCTGATTGCCCAATAAAACCCTGGTCTGGAGGCACCCTCTGACGGCTTCCAGCTTGGAGGAGTCTTTCTCTGACACTCAGAGAAAAGTGCTCCATGACCTGGAATCTGGTTGAGTCAGTTACACAAAGGTGTGGCAACCTGGGCTGTGATGACAAGGAAAAGCCCTCCAGCGAAACAACAGCAGGAGTGTCAGCTGCAAGCAAAGAGGCTGTTCTGGTGGCCTTTCCGGTCTTGCTTGCGTCTCTGTCCCATGCCTCACCGGGGCCTCCTTGCTTGCTTTGTTTTCTCATGTGATTCACATGACTAGTAGTGAGTAACATCCTTAATCCAGGAATCTTTGGGATGTGCCTGTAGCCCTTTTATCATATTGACATCCAGTTTCTGAGCAATGCGGGAGGACTTCCTTAAGCTTCTAGGGCAGTGTTCTCCAACCTTGGGTCCCCAGATGTTTTTGGCCTACAACTCCCAGCATGCCCCAGCCAGCTACGCTGGCTGGGGCATGCTGGGAGTTGCAGGGCAAAAACATCTGGGGACCCAAGGTTGGAGAACACTGTTCTAGGGCTGTAATCCTATACACACTTTCCTCTTCCTCTTCCTCCGCCTCTTCTTCATTGCATTTCTATAGGACCTTTCTGGAACCAACCAAGGCAGTTTACAAAAACTCAAAAAACAAACAAACACCCCAAGAATGATCAACAAATACAAACATAGTAAGACACTAAAAACAACCGTTAACACCATAAAAGCCAAATTAAAAAGATGCGTCTTCTTGACCCTCTTCCTTGAATGCAGAGGGAGTGGGGACCAGTCGCTAACTTCAGAGGGAGCGCGCTCCAAGGTTTGGGAGCGACGCATGAGCGGGGCCGGTGGTGCTACCATTAGGCCAACTAGGCAGCTGCCTAAAGGGCGCAGGGCTAAAGGGGGCGCCAGAAACTACTTGCAAAAAAATAATAATACAGGGCTCTCAAGTGGGAAGGGGGAGCGCTAAATATCTGATCTTGCCTAGGGCACCAAACTGCCTTGCGCCGGTCCTGCGCACGAGAAAGCCCTTTCCCCGCAGTCCTGACAAGGGGCCTCTGCAAGCGAGGGTGTCACCCGAAGGGCAACTCCTGCTGACCTTAGTAACCAGGCAACCTAATAACTTGGGAGTAAGCCCCATTGAACTCCATGGGACTTACTTCCCGGTGAACGTGCAGAGGATATAGCACTGTTAAGTTGCCAAAAATGTGTGTATGTATTTATTTAAATCAGGAGTGCAGAACCTCTTTCAGCCCGTAGGCCGAATTCCTTTTTGGAGCCGTTCTCGGGGGCTGCATTCCAGTGGTGGGCGTGGCCAAAGGTAAAAGGGGCGGGGCCAAAAACACCCCGCATATTTTCACTTAAAGCTCTTCCTGCCTTAGGAGAGGCATTTCAGCCTTTTAGAAGGGTGGGGGGGGGGTGGGAGAAAACAGCACAAAATCCAGGAATCCACCAAGTAATTGGTGGTCAAGGGAAAGGGGGCCAGGCCACCTGGAGAACTAGGTCTCTGCTTGTCAGCCTGCTGGCTGCTGAGAAAGAAAAGGCTGCTCCATAGCTCCTCTAATGGGCCCGATCCACTCCATGTATTAGTCTTGCTTTATATGGGTCAGATCAGGGGTGGGGAACCTCTTTCAGCCCGAGGGCCAGCCAGCATGGCTCTTCTTATGTCCTTATGCTTTTGGGAACAGATGATCGAATCTGTTCTGCCTACTGGTTTCCCCCGTACCCTGTTTGGAGAAGGGGAAGTTGGTGACTCGGAGGCCCATGCACTACTGGGAAGTAGACTGTGCCTGAATATTGAGGCTCTGTTCTTAGCTATCATGGGTAACAGCTACTAATACTCTTGTCCACGGTGATTTTTTTTTTCTAGCCCTCTGTAAGTGGGGTGGGCAACTTGCAGCCTTCCAGATGTTTTGGCCTACAACTCCCATCTGCCTTAGCCAGCGTAACCAAAGGTGAGGCAGGATGGGAGTTGTAGGCCAAAACATCTGGAAGGCCACAAGTTGCCCGCCCTGTTTTATGAGAACATCCGTGCTGAATCAGACAAAAAGGCCCCGCGTGAGTCCAACAATCCGTTTCCCACAGTGGCCGACCAGAAGGTCAACCGTGGGACATGAAGTCAGTGGCCTCTCCCTGCCGTTTGCCCCCCACGCCAACTTCTTTCTCCTTAGGTGAGGCTTAAGTTACCACGGGCTGGGTATGGAGTTAGGCCTGGAGCCTGGCTTGACCTGTTTAGACCAGGCCTAAGTGTCACTTATGAGGAGATCGGGGCTGAGAGCGGCGTCTGGCTGACTTGCCCGCTCTTCTGAGTGGACTTGCGTCAGCCCCTGGCCGGCTGAGCATCACCTGAGGCCAGCTTCGGCCTTCTGCGGGAGCCTTGAGTCACCACTGGGTGTCAAGCACGGCACATGGATAATATATTTATTTATTTACAACATTAGTGCCTCGCTCTTCAGCCAGAAAAGGCTCCCACAGTCTCTGCCCTCAGGCTGACAATCTAAAAGACATGACACAAAAGGAAAAGGGATTGGGAGGGAGGAGGAAGAAAGCAAAACTCAGGCCCCAGTTCTTCGTTACAAAGATAAGATAGGGGAGTGCTTTGAACACTTAAAGGGCATCATATAAATCAGGGGTACAGAATGCCCAGTGGCCAAATCTGGCCCGCCTGGGAACCCCAATCCAGCCATGCCCCATTGCCCCCTTTCCTGGCCACCAGTCATTTGGTGGTTTCCCAGCTTTTGTGTGGTTCCCCTCCCCCTTCTAAAAGGTTGAAATGCCTCTGCTAAGGCTCAGTTACGGGCAGTAAAAGCTTTAAGCTAAAACATGCTGGAATTTTTGCTCCTCCCCTTTGGCCTTTGACCCCACCCCTCTCCTATCAGCCCCGCCCACCACCGGAATGCGGCCCCCGAGAGCTTCCCTGAAATGGAATTCGGCCCTCAGGCTGAAAGTGGTTCAACACTCCTGCTTTAAATGCTAAGAATGATTATGGTTGACTGCCTTGTGTCTTCCTCAGGGTTAGTGGCACAAGAAAGGGCTGGGGCGGCGGCCTTCACCAGGTTTCTCCTCATGGCTACTTCTAAGCAAAACAGTCCTTCTGTTGTTTCTTCCTAATTCGTCTCGAAAACAATGGGATTCAGGAATCTATCTTTTAGCCAGGGTAGACCCAACATTTTTTCCCTTCCTTTAAAAAAAAAAAAAAATCATCGTTGTCAGCGTCTGAACAAAACAACCTATTCCACTTACT
This sequence comes from Shinisaurus crocodilurus, assembly GCA_021292165.1. Taxonomy (NCBI): domain Eukaryota; kingdom Metazoa; phylum Chordata; class Lepidosauria; order Squamata; family Shinisauridae; genus Shinisaurus; species Shinisaurus crocodilurus. The sequence continues at coordinate 201,632 of JAHFWL010000029.1, forward strand.
ACCCCTTTTGCTTAAGTAGCTCTGACAATGCTCTCTGATTTGCTTATTCTTTAATAATATTCTTCTAATCCATCGTTACATTGGGGTGGGGGAGAATCCTTAAACGATATGTTACTGGATCCGCTCAGCTCTGAAATCAGAAAAGCACATTGAAAAGAAAAGAAGAAGAAGCAGAAGCAGAAGAAGAAGAGGCTGTTCAGGCGGGAATATGGGGTGGGTTAGGTTTTTAAAAGAATTTTTTATATTGTTTTTTATATTGTTTTAATTAGTATATTTTATTGTATTGTTTTATTGTATTTTAATTGTACATCGCCCAGGGTGACCGGCCAGATGGGCTATTAATACATATAAGAAATATAAGAAATAAATAAGAAGAAATAAATAAATGCCTCTTTAAAATTAATCACGTGACTTTAAAGTCCTGGTGGGGTGGCAAAAGGGCTGGACGGGGCAGGAGATAAGAGCCGTACTAATGAGTATGCAAACATTTGGTGTTTCCTCTGGAGTGTCCCACTTGGCTCTGAGACTCAGCTGGCACATGGGGACTTGTCGCCCTGTTCACAATACGTTAATTGTCACACCTCCCAATTACACTCGTAGACATATGCAAATCTAAAAACACAGCTCCCCCCCGGCTTGTGCGAAGGTCCCGGCGTAGCCCTTCGTCTGGGACATGTTTCCCATCTCCGGCCAAGAGGCATGCAAAGGGCCGTATTATAATGACAGCTGGTGTGGCTAAGTGGACTTCTTCCCCACAAGGTGGAACAGCCACGTTATGTTCACTCTCTTTTTATGAGACGTCTGCATGACATCATGAGTGGCCAAGTGCCCTGCTTTACAGAGGACATCTCTCCATTTTGAAGGTGTCCTCTATTTCAGTGTTCTCCAACCTTGGGCCCCCAGATGGTTTTGGCCTACAACCTGGAGAGCTTCTCCACGACTGAATTATATATTCAGCTCTGGGGCTGAAAGAGGTTTGACACCCCTGACCTATAGGGCTGACCTGTAGCTACGTCCTCGTTTTCTTCTCATGACAAGCCCAAGGGGAAACAGCAGTGGCGGAAGTACTTTACCCCTGAAGATGAGGAAGGCATAAAAAGGTCTCTCCAAAGGCAGTCATGTGCATCTACCTGTCTCTACCAATACAAGAAAGAAAGAAAAACACCAATTGGCTAGACGTTTGAACAGGGGAATAATTAGGCATCACAATTAACGATGTGGTATTGGCACGTTGCCGCCTCTTTTGCAGAGCCTTCATAGGGGGTCTCCGATCACGGGCCATGCACCAGTTCCTTATTTCCTATGCCACTGGGACTGCTGGGCCAAAATGGGAACTGCAGGCAGTTGAAGCTGGGAGACGAACGTGATAGGCCAGAATGCCCCTGGGCGTGGGACGCCACTGATTCCAGAGAGCCAATCCCACAGCACTGCATGGTATAAAGCTCCAAGAGAGAAGCCACACTCCTGTCTCAACTTGCTGCAGAGGCCGCCAGATTATCCCTTGGGTTGGCTGGACCATTATCCCCCAAGCCTGCCCCACGCTGCTTCTGCAAGCCTGCGCTTTGCCAGCAATTCAGACCCAAATGTCTTGGTGGTGCCTCCAGGGGAACAAACGAAGAGCAAACACCACCACCAGACGGGGCCATTCCTTGGCAGATGTTGGCAAGTCCAGAAAAACCTCCTTGCGACGTCAGCCACATCTGATGAAACTGGAAGAGTTCTGGAAACAGGGCAGCTGTTGTGCTTGACAACTGTGCCTCCGCCGATACCTTCACGCGAGTGGCGTCCCTCCCTCCCAACGATCTATCAAGCAAAGTGCAGGAAACTCTGCCATGGCATGTATGGCTAAGATAGCAGACTTCAGCAAGCACACCCGCCCAACCATCCTGTCCTCCACCGCCATGTTCTGCTCCAGGAAGAGATGGGTCCAGAAATCTTGTCCGTCACGAGAGGCGTCGCTGCTGTTCATTGTTACCTTCCAGAGTACCAATTCATCTGGCTCGAGCGAGTGTAATTTCCCCTGCGCGTCTTTCTCTGGACTCCAGCCCAGAATGCAAAAGGAGATTCTGCATAGGATTGGTCACCGCACGTACAGCTTCATCAGGCTGCGGGAGTTTTTTTAATGTTAATCACGCCAGTGCTTAATGAGTTGCACTGGCTACCAGTTGCTTGCCGAGCCGAATTCAAGGTGTTGGTTTTGACCTTTAAAACCCTACACGGCTCCGGCCCAGCTTATCTCAAGGAGCGCCTCCAGCAACATCAAGTAGGCCGCTCAACAAGGTCTGCCACGGACGGCCTTCTCCTTATCCCATCAGCCAGAGCAGCCAGGCTGGTGGGGACTAGGAAGAGGGCCTTCTCTGTGGCGGCCCCCACATTATGGAACTCCCTCCCTAGTGACCTTCGCCATGCCCCCTCCGTGATGAGCTTCCGCCGTGCATTAAAAACATGGCTGTTCAGGCGGGAATATGGGGTGGGTTAGGTTTTTAATGAGAATTTTTTATATTGTTTTAATTATTATATTTTATTGTGTTCTACTGTATTTTAATTGTACATCGCCCAGGGTGGCCGGGTGACCGGCCAGATGGGCGATTGATAAATATAATAAATAAATAAATAAATAAATAAATAAATAATCCCTTACTTTCAGCAAAACTTGCATTAAGAGAGAATACAGGGAGCTGTTTTATACGGAGCCAGACTACTAGTTCAGTACTGTCTACACCACCACCCGCCCCCACTGGCCAAGCTGGCTGAGGCATGCTGGGAGTTGTAGTCCAACACATCTGGGGGGGGACAGGTCGGTCCACCAGGGATGGGGGAATAAATGGCCTCCTGGGACCCAAGGGGTGTGTGGCCCCTCCTCCTCAGCCCCTCCCCATGATGCCATCGGCCCCCATTCTCTGTGCAGAGACTGACACTGAGTGGAGACACAGACCGCCCCTGCAGAGAAAGGCACTAAGTAATCGCTCCGTGCTTCTCTCTGCATGGAGAAAGGGACGCAGCTGTTGGCCGAGCCGGCAAAGCCGATCAGAAAAGATGAGGGAGGAGTCTCAAGGAGTGTTTCCTGAGGCCACAGCTTACTGGCTCCTTCTGCCAGGGGGAAGGGCTTTGCCCGAGGCCCGGCAGGCTGGACCTGGCGGGCCAGTTTTGGCCCATGGGCCGGAGGTTCCCCATCCCTGGTCTACACTGACTGACTGTGACTCTTCGTGGATTCAGACAGGAGTCTTTCCCAGTCCTGCCTGGAGATGCCTGGAAATGAAGAGGTGCTCTGTTTCTGAGCTATGTTCATAGATTCATAGATCATCGAGTTGGAAGGGGCCTGCAAGGCCATCGAGTCCAACTCCCTGCCCAACTCAGGAAACTAGAGGGGTCTCCCATCCAAGTAATGACCAGGCCTGACCCGGCTTAGCTTTCCACGCTCAGAGAAGCTGAGCCAGCGTGAGCCACAGAGGGGTTCCTCCTGCTGCAAAGCATGCAAGCCGAACACCCGACCAAGCAGTCCTGACGAGTTCCTTCTCTGTTGGAGTTGGTTCTCTCGATTGTTTCTTGCAAACACTTTACGGGCTTGCTGTCCCTCATACAGATTTCCTCTCTTGTGTTTGAGGGGCTACTGGATTTCTGAGCAGATCTTTCAGCCACTGCTGGTGTGGGGAACTCCCTTTCCAAGGGGCCAACGCAATCAGGCGCAGGCCTCATGTGTCATCAGCACACACGCACCGACATTACCAGCTGCAAACAAACTCTTGGGAAAGGTCAGGGAGTTTATGAGAAAGCTCATAAATAGGAGATGGATCGAGTAAGAGGGAGTTCACACATCACTAATTTTAATTATACCTAAATCTGTGAAATCTTATTTTGCTTTTGCAGAACGTATTCTGCATTTTCAAATTATTTTGTATTATCTACTCTGGTTTTGCTAGTCATATGGAAGAACAATGCAGAATTCTGAAGCCCCATCCCCTAGTCACGGGGAAACATAGTCATCCACCTACTTCCCCTGGCTTCTGAGATTTCACCAGCCACGGCCCACACCCTTTTGCAGCCTTAGGGACTAGCAACTTGTGCTCTAATCAAAATGAGTGTAGAGCTTCTAAGGAAGAGGATTGCTGTGCCCAGCACCACACTTGTGTGTGTTTTTCCTATGCTCCTGCAGAATTGCATCATACACAGCCCTGCTAATGGACAGGTTTTATCTTTCATTTTCAACATTTTGCTTGCTATCTTTAAAATCCCCAGACCTATTTCCCAATCTTTACTGAGACACAAGGGTGGGCAGAAACCGAGGAAAAATACAGAGGCTTCTTTCCAAGGAATCTGCACTTTCCCCCCCCTCCCACAAATGTTACACATCCTTGCAAATTTAGAAATATAGAAAGGTCACATGCTTGATTGCAAATTTGGTGCCATTTACAGGGGTGGAGCGGGAAGCAAAACATTAGGAAGGAATATAGGAAGAAACCTGGTGTCAGACCCGTGGTCCATCTATCCCAGTATTATTGACACTGACTGGCAGTAGCTCCTCAGGGTTTCAGGAAGGATTTTTTCCAGGGCTTCCTAGAGATGCCCAGGACTGAACCCAGGACCGTCTGCATGCAAAACTGGTGCTCTAGCACTGAGGCACAGCCCCATCTCCTATGGAAAGAATGGCTCAGATATTAGGAGAGAAAGACGCCCACATGCACTGTCAGATATACAAGCTGGGGAGAAATTCTCTCTTCCCCTCTCCCCCAGTCCAGGGAAGGACTACACATTCCTTCCTTGCACTATGAAACCAGAGTCTGGAAATTAAGTCAGCCGAGTTCAACGCTCCATCCGCCATACTGCAAAACCTTCCAGATGGTCTCTGTGCAGCCACACTCCCCCTATAATCGCTAGTGGTTTTCACGTTTTAATTTAACATGTTTTGTTCTTGTTGGGGATGCAGCTGTCTCAGACTTGAGTAAGATGCAGCCCCTAGAGGAACAATCTGCCCGTCTTTGTCTTGAGTGTCTAGGTATTTGCGGTCTCTGGTAACACAGTTACGGTATTTGGTAAAAAAAAAAACATCCTGAGAATCTAAGTTATTAGACCTCAAGGTTGAGGTATCTTTAAAAAGGAGTAACTAGTAACTGCTGGGCTTCGCTGCCCGGGACACACAGCATTTCCTTCAATGGCTCCCCGTCATAATCTCATCCCACCTTGTTCACTGACCTCTTCTCCTTCCCGGTACAATTGGTGACATGTGTTCCATTTGTCCAGCATTGTGCTGCATTGGCCATCTGCTCCAGAATGCTGTTGCCAACAGAGGCCTACTAGAAGGCCCTGGGGGGAAGCCCAAACAGGCATGGTGTGAAGGTAAATGGCTTCCCCCGTTTGTCCCTAACATTTGGTAATCAGAGGTACACTGCTTCTGAATGTGGAGGTTCCATTCAAGTATCATGATTAATAGCCATTGATAGACTGATCCCCCTCCATGTGTTTGTCTAACCCTCTTTAAAAGAACAAGTTAGTGGCCAGCATCACATCAGGCAGCAGGGAGTTCCACAAGCTAATTCTGTGAAGAAGTACGTACTTTCTTTTGCCTGCCCTGAATCTACAGCCAGTTTAATTCACTGGACAACTCCAGATTCTAGTACTAATATAAGAAGAGTCCCGAGGACCAAAGGACTGTTGCCGAACCAGAAAGGGCCGGGCATGGCCACACCCACTGACATCACCACCTCCAAAGAGCCATTTTGCCTTTCTCTGTGCTGAGAGAGGCGCCGAGTTCTGTGCCTTTCTCAGCACGCAGAAAGGACGCTAGAACTCCACTGCCTGCGTCCCTGCCGTAATCTCTTGGCGATAACAGCAGAAATTCCTCCAGAGGGTGGGGGTTGGAAGCCGAGCCCCCTGGTGGAACGAAAGGAGGCTCCGTGGGCCAGATGCAGAACCTGCATGGGCCAGGTTAGCTCCACGGGCCGGAGGTTCCACACCCCTGGTCTAATCCACCATCCTGCTTTCCACCATGACCAACCAGATGGCTCTGAGAAGTCCGCACAATGAATAGTTTTGCCCTGTGTTGCTACAGTGTTATACTGCGTCTGAACACAGAGGCTCCATTTAGCTGTCTTGGTTAACAGCAGTTCATCAACCCCTCCCCACTCCTTTAAAAAGTCATCTAAGCCAGGGCTGGGCAGACTTGAGGCTTGTGGGATCTACTTTGTTTTTCATGAGAACCCTGAGGTCCACTAGCCAGAGCCAGTTGCAAAACAGTGGCTCAGGAAGGCGGATGCAGAATTGCGGAACAAGGTGCCTCTACTCAGCCCAGGAATTTGTTTTCAGTACCCAAACTGGAGATTGCACACACAAATCCACTTCTGGTTTCCGCCTCACCTTGCTTGATTTCAGCAGCCTGGTTCAGGAGGATGAAAAGGCTTTTTATGTCATTGCTGTTCTGAAACCACTGCTGATCTACTGCGAATCACTCAGAGCTCTACCAATCCGTCCCCATCCACCGTCTGCCCACCCCCGCTCTAAATTACCTGCCATCACATCCTTTTGTAGCAGCAAATTTCATAAAGTAATCATGGATTGGGTGAAGTACTTCCTCCAGGGAAACTAAAAGAAGGAAAGAAGGTGTACTCGTGTGTTCTACTGTGAGCGGGAGAAAGGTATCTAACCGCTTTCTCCACACCATACATCGGGGGCATTGAACCTCCTTCAGTCCGACGGCTGAATTCCATTTCAGAGGCGTTCTCGGGGGGGGGGGGGGGGGGCATGTTCCAGTGCTGGGCGGGGCCAAAGAGCTGGGGCTGAAGGCAAAAGGGGCGGGGCCAAAACGCCAGCATATTTTAGCCTGAAGTTCTTACTGCCAGTAACTAAGCCTTAGGAGAGACATTTCAATCTTTTAAAATGGGGGCGGGGGACTGCACAAAAGTCGGGAAACCACTAAATGATGTGTGTTCAGGGAAAAGGAGGCGGGACCATCTGGGCCGGATTAGGACCCCAGGAAGGCTGGAGGTTCTGCACCCCGCCATACGTATAGATTCATAGATAGAGTTGGAAGGAGCCTACAAGGCTATCGAGTCCAACCCCCTGTTCAAGAGAAGAGCCAGTGTGGCGTAGTGGTGAGAGTGCTGGGCTGGGACTCGGGAGAACTGGGTTCTAGTCCCCACTCAGCCATGAAGCTCACTGGTGATTTTGGTCACTGACTCTCAGCCTAACCTACCTCACAGGGTTGTTGTGAGGATAAAATGGAGAGGAGGAGGATTATGTAAGCCGCCTCGGGTTCCCTGCAGGAAAAAAGGTGGGATATAAATATAATAAATAATACTGAATAATACATATCCATTCCAGACATAAAACTCTTCTCGCTTGCCCTTTTCCCTGAACTAAAAAGCCCCAAACACTTTAGCCTTTGCTCAGAGGGTCAATGTTTCTGCCCCCTTGATCATTTCGGTTGCCCTTTTGGGCATCTTGTCTAGCTCCACGATATCCATTTTGAAATGGGGCTACCAGAACTTTAACACAGAATCCTTGCAGGCCACGAAACAACAGATTGACATAAAGACATTAGGATAGCATTGGTTTTAATTTTCAATCCATTTCCTGATCATGCCTAGTGTGGAATTTGACTCCACTTTCATTTAATCAAAAAAGAAATCTGAATTGTATTTCTTTGTAAATGTTCATATGTTTTTTGCAAATTTGCAGATACCTAATTTTGCATAGCTTGATAATATTTGCAAGCAGTATACAAAGTCACAGAATTCAGATTTTCTTGACATAAAAGTTCAGGTAGTGTCAAATATACACACAGCCAAGTTTAAGCCAAAAATCCCAGTCTTCAGAAATGTATTCAGGTGAAAGTCAGTTCTTTGTGACTTCACATTGCAAAACTGAGGTTGATTTGATAAGGAATGTGACGTTTCTCAGTGGAGAACACAAGGGCCCCTGGCAATCTCATAATGTCGTTGGCAGTTCTTTTTGCATAAAAGATTAAGACGACAGCAAAATGTTTTATTAACAGCTAATATCGCAGTCCCCCAAAGGTGGCTTAAATGGGCCAAGTCTCAGCCTGGCTACAAAAACACACGTGCCACATCCACGTTACAAACTCAAACTGGTTTTATTCATTTAGATGCCACAGCTCCCCAAGGACACCCCCCCCCCGAGGAATGCTGGGAACTGTAGTTTGTGCAAGTGTTGAGAATGATCTGTCTGATACCCTTAGGCCCCAGATAAATCTATGGATCCCAGGATGCCTTGCAGCAGGGGAGGTGGAAGTGAGCTGCAACCACAAAACCGATTTAATTTTAGTAGCAAAGGCATACCCAAAAATGCAACGTGAGAAGTTGTTTGCCTCTCCTGTCTTCTTTTGTAGGCAGATGCTGCTCACTTAAACCAAGGACAGACTAGGGGACACTCTCACAGCTGAGGCGGAAGGAAAGCCTTCGTGAAATGCGCATGTAAACCCCCCAAAAGGAATTGAAATAGCTATCAGTGGCTGCTGTTTGCACATCACCTTCCTAGTGCTACTGGCACTGCCCTCGAGCATTGCTCCTGTCCACCACTTTGCAGCAAAGGCAGTTTTTTCCAGGACAGACTTGGCTCCAATGCAAATAATACGTCTCTCTCACTCTTCTATCCATAGAAAGAGATCAGTCCCATCAACTGCGCTTCGCAATTCTCCAGTGCTGTCAAAGGTCAGAGTCTTCAGGAGGAACAGGAAGCTTCCCACTGCCGGAAAATCCGGAATACCTTACGGGATTTCACCGAGAGATTCTGCAGCGAGAAGGAAAGAGGGACATACTTAAAGCCAACGGAAGCTGCAGTCACGTAAAGAAGAAGTGCATAACGTTCCTCTGGACACGGCAGCATGATGTGGCTGCAAAAAAAGAAAAGAAAGAAAAAAGGCTAATGCGATTTTAGGCAGGGATGTTCCCCTTGAAGAGTCCTTGGTCTCGAGTCACGAGTCGAGTCACGAGTCTTTGGACCCGAGTCTCGAGTCCGAGTCCTTGGTCCAAAATGGTGACTCACGAGTCACGAGTCCCTCCCAAAGCTGACTCCACGAGTCCCTATTAAAATCAATGGGGTTTTTTCCCAACAAAATAAGGCTATTTCAGATGTGTGGCTTAAATAAATTCTAGGCACAAGTGTGCCTTTTTATTTCAAAACTCTGCAACTGATTTTGGCAAGAACAGACCAGGCAGACAAACCCAAAATAACCAGGCAGGCAGAGGAGGCAGGGAACCCCAAAGCAGGCAGGCAGAGGCCTTTGTCTTGGACAATTCAAACTGTGGAACTGGTCAAGAAGAGACCAGGCAGGCAGAGGAGGCTGGGAACCCCAGACAGGCAGGCAGAGGCAGCCAAACCCAAAATGTCTGAAAGGTTGCATTTTAGAAAAATGATTTTAAAAAATAAACTTGCTGTACTTCCTAAAAATTATCCATGTTGCATTTGAGGAACATGATTTTTTCTAAATGTTTGGCCCCCATTCTGGAATGGTGAGATCTCATCACAATTCCACCCTCACTGAACACCCGCTCCACTGGTGATGAACTTGCTGGAACCAAAAACACACTCTGTAATCTCAGGTCCTTCTTCTGCCTCTCCCAAGTACGCAACACATCAATCAAAATAAATCTTGACACACTGTTGGGGCTGCACTCCTGGTAGCCGTCCATAGTGGGCGAGCAGCGGCACACCTCGCTTCCATGCACTCTTCGACGGCAATCACGCTCCTCTCTACTCCTTCTGGCACAGCCCAGGGATGTTGAAGAGTCCTTGGTCTCGAGTCCCGAGTCGAGTCTCGAGTCCCATTAAAAATATTGGGACTCAAGTCCGAGTCGAGTCAGAGGGAGGGACTCAGTCCGACTCACGAGTCAAGTCCTCGAGTCCAAGTCCCCATCCCTGATTTTAGGCCGCATTAATAGAACCATAAGTCATGGGAAGCCATGGTTCCACTTGAATCCATGTTAGTCGGACCTCATCTGGAGTTCTGCGTCCAGCTCCGGTGCCAAACTTGAAGAAGGACATACACCAGCTGTCCCAAGGTAGTGCCCTCCAGGTGTTGAACTACAACTCCCAGCATCTTGCGGGGGGGTGCTGGGAGATGTAGTCCAACACCTCTGGAGGGCGCCAGCTTGGGGAAGAATGATGCAGACAAGGTTTATTTCTTTGATGCGTATTCTTTTTATTGTTCCGTTTTTAATTTATTTGTTTTTATGCTGTTTTAGTTCAGATTTTGTTTTTAATCTGGATTTTATCGTCAGCCTTTTTTTCTTCTCTTTTTTTGGCAGAACAGTTATCAATTCAATCGATAAATAATAGGCAAATTGGAACAGTTTTAGGAAAGGGTGACAAAAAAAAAATGGGTGGCGGGTATGGAAAACCAGTCCTATGACTGGTCACGCTTAGCCTGGAGATGAGGAGACCGAGCGGGGCACACGAGAGCACTCTTCAAACCCCTGGAGGACCTTCGCATAGACGAGGACAAAGAGTTGTTCTCTGCTGCCCCAGAGGGCAGGACTAGATCAAACAGGATTAAGCTCCAGGAGGGTAGACTGCGATTCAAGACATGAGGAGAAGACAGCCAGTGTGGTGTAGTGGTGAGAGTGTTGGCCTGGAACTCAGGAGACCCAGGTTCTAGTCCCCACTCAGCCAGGAAGCACACTGGGAGAGTTTGGGCAGTTCACTGACTCAGTCTGACCTACCTTACAGGGTTGCTGTGAGGATAAAATGGAGAGGAGGAGGCTCCTCGGAGGAAAGACGGGATATAAATGTAACAAATAAATAAATAAGAACAATTGGGCAATCAGACCAATGACTTAGGGGCAGGTGGGTGGGCTTCTCCCTCACTGGAGGTCTTCAAGCAGAGGGAGGACAGCCATCTTTTGGGGATGCTCTCTCGTTCCCCTTATCTCCCTACCCAATTTGTAATTGACCAATTCCTCAATAAACTTCCTTTCACTTTACCCTAAGGAGAGTGTGTATAGTTTCTCTTTGACTCAGTGCTAAATTCCAGTGTTTCCGACCCGAGCTGAGTTGGGGGCTGTGTGCGGTGAGATCAAGGCTGCCAGCGAAAGCCGCAGATCTCCCGTTCTGCAGTAAAGGACCGGCGGCAGTCCCTCACATGGTGGCAGCGGTGGGATAAGACACGGAGTCACAGAGGAGGAGGAAGTGGGAGACGACAGGGGTTCGGAAAGACTTTGTTACACCCAGGTCAGAAGTGATTGCGCAGACAGAGTAGGGCAAGATGGGGCTATCTAGGAGCACGAGGCTCACTTCGGCACTGGACACACAACAGCCACTTGTCCGCCTCACATGAAAGGGATCACGCCCCACTCTGCTTCGCCACACCGCAGGCGCCCAAGCAGGCATCCTCACCTCGGACTCCGCCTCTGCTGGCTGATCCGAGGGCCTGGAAGCCTGGAGAGCCTTCAGGACCACCTGCCAGCCGAGATCCGCCGTCCCCTCTGCGTGGTCCCCTCCGGCCCCGACCGCTGCCGTCTCCTTCACCACGGTGACCCAGGGGCACCAGTCGCGGTGCTGGGAGACGGGGTCGAAAAAGCTCCGGGAAGATGAATCCTGCTCGGAGGGGAAGGGAGAGGGTTGTTCAGAATGGGAGGTGGAGGGCGGGCCGGCGGCAGCGTTGAGCCGTCGAGGAGAGAGAGAGAACAACACTTTTCTGGCCGCACCACCGCTGCAGCAAGAACCAAACCTCGCCAGTATCTGAAGGGTGACGGGATGTGCCCTGTAGACCAACCTTCCCCAAGCTGGCGCTGTCCAGATGTGTTGGAATGATGGCAGCTGATTCCAATACATCTGGACAGCGCCAGCTTGGGGAAGGCCCTTGAAGATAGTACTGAGCCTGACAGATTAATGGCCCAACTCCAGAGGAGGCAGCGTGCAAAGCTCGACCACTCATGTCGGGCCTGCATTCTGTCCTCAGGACAGGACTTGGGTCTCTAGTTTCTTTTTCTTTTACAAATTTTTAAGTTTATTGAAACATTAAAAAAAAACAGAAAAGAAAGACACACACACACACACACACACAGAACCTACAGCAACACTAAACTAAAATGGACTCCTGATTTTTCCCTACAGCAAATATAAGCAACAATAATTTCTCATATTCTATAATTACAACGAAATTTCCATCTCCCCCCATATTCCAAAATTTCTTCTATTTCAAAAGACCCACAAAAATAAAAAATAAAAAAATCATTTTAAATTTCGATGAAAATTATTAAAGATTTCCATTCAACCCTTAATATTAGTTATTCTCTAAATGTTAACATAAGTGCCAAAATCCTTACTAAACATTATTAAGCATTTCTGTAAAACTTAACATACTACGACCTTCCACTTTTGCTCAATCACCAATTTTCACAGATAACTATATATTTTAACAATAACAACATAATTTCCACTTCTAATTTAATATTAAAATATATGTCTTAATTTTATTCTACCAATTCCAGCCTCTTCGACTCTTGGGATCTCTCTCACCAATCCCTATCAAGATCAACTTTAACCTCTATTATAGGCCTCGCCCCAGGTCTTTCCGGTATCTTCCTCAGCGATCCTCCTCCGAGAGCCCCTGCCAAAGGAAGTGAGGCAGGTGGCTACTAGGAGGAGGGCCTTTTCTGCTGTGGCACCCCAGTTATGGAATGAGCTCCCGAAAGAGGTTCGCCTGGGGCCTACTTTGTATTCTTTCCGGCGCCAGGTGAAGACTTTTCTGTTCTCCCAGGCATTTTAATCATTTTAATCTTGTAATTGTTTTTAATTCCGTTATTGTAACTGCTGCTGCTAGCTCTGCTGTTTGTTTTTAATCTGTGTTTTTAAATTTTATATTTTATATTGTATTTTATTATTTTAACTGTTGTAAACCGCCCAGAGAGCTTCAGCTATTGGGCGGTATAAAAATGTATTAAATAAATAAATAAATAAATAAATCCTTCTATTTAAGATTTCTCTCACAAATCTTTTTCAATTATTCTGCTATTAGGATCTCTCTTACAGAGAGGACTCGGGTCTCCCGTTTCGATGTACGTCCTGCCCCATGTCAGGACTGGCCAGGGGAAGGCCACCCGGCACCCCTCTGAGCGTCTGGGACTGCAACTCCCACAATCCCCGGCCCTTGGCCACGCAGGCTAGGGCTTATGGGAGCTGCGGTCCAAAACATCTGGCGGGCACCAGGTTTGCTTACCCTCCGTTGTGCAAGTGCTGAAGAAATAAAGTCATTTAGAAGTCTACAGTGGAAGGCCAACCCGTCCCCCCTAAAGGGCGCAGAGCAGGAGTGGGGAGACTGTTTCAGCCCGAGGGCCGAATGACATTTTGGGGAAGCTCTCGGGGGCCGCATGTCAGTGTTGGGCGAGGCCAAAGGTAAATGGGGAGGGGCCAAAATACCAGCATATTGTGGCTTAACGCTCTTAACTGCCAGTAAGTAAGCCTTAGGAGCAGCATTTCAACCTTTTAGAATGGAGCAAAACACGGAAGGGCCGGGAAACCACCAAACCACCCCTGGCATGGGCATCGGTACGGCTGGACATTGGGGCAGCAGCGGAAGGGAAGATGCCAGCATGGAGGGCCAGGAAGCTGCGAGAAGGATAGACTGAACTTTATCCCAGAACCTGAGCCCCAGCGCCAAGCTGGAGTCGCCCCCCCCCCGTTTGCCTTCCGCCGCCTTCATGCAAGCGGCGGATCCATCCTCACCCGCGCTTCCTCTGCCAGGCACTCACCGAGCTGCTGGAAGAGCAGAGGCGGGCGCGCTTGGCCCTCCGGTAGGGGCTGGAGGGTACCTCCGTCCCCAGGCCGCAGACGTCGCCTTGCCCCATGCTGCGGGTCACAGGGCGGCTCCGTGTGGTGGGACTCGCTGCGTCAGCGTCGGGCCGCTCCCCGGAGCTGCTGGAGCTGTCAAAGCTCCGCATGCGGCCGGTCACGGGAGACGGGCTCTTCTCAGGCTGTGGGAGGGAAGCGAGGGTTAGCCAGGTCCGCCGCACCCCCGCGGCACTGAGGAGCAGAACTCGGAAGGGACCCCAGAAAGAAGAGGGGCAAGACTGCCCACCACCACACGCACACACACAGGAGAGGGGCACACAGGAGGAGACCACTGGCCATGCTGGCTGGGGCTGATGGGAGTCGAAGTCCAAAACATCTGGAAGGCACCGTGTTGGGGAAGGCTGGTTTAAAGCTACGGGAGGTAGATTTGCATTCAGGAGAAGAAAAAGATTTGTGCTCGCAGAGCCGAGGAGTGGGGTGCGGCCGCGGTGTGGAAGCTCCTTTGGGGCACGTCTGGTCCGTGACGGCCCCGTCCACGCACTCCAGTCAGCATCCTGTGGTGCGGCCCGCCCGTGGCGAACAGGCACGCCTGGGCAGCTGTCACTGGACGTCAGGGGTGCATCCGGATAAAGTGGCAGAAATGGCGTGTTGTTTGCTCGGACTTTTGGTTTTGCTCAGACAGCCAACCTGCCTTCCTTCCTGAAGGCCATGTTGCAACCAAGGGAGACCTCGGCTTTGCCCCTGCCCGATATCCTGAAGCAAACTGGGTGGCTGCATCAGTTTCACGGGCAAAGGCCTCTAAAAGTGCAGACACTCGGCACTAGGCACAGTGACTTCACTTCAGAGGGAGCCCAGGCGGCATCTTCGGCCCGGAGCCGGGACAGAGACTTCAGATCGTCTTTCCCCAGCCAGGCGCCCTCCAGATGTGTTGGCCTACAAGCCCCAGCATCCCCCACTGGCCATGCTGGCTGGGGGATACTGGGAGTTGCAGTGCAACACATCTGGAGGGCACCAGGCTCAGCAAGGTGGCTTTAGAGGCCTGACAACTCTTTGCCTCTCATTTTGCATCCTCTGCTCCCTGTAAAATATCACCCGCCTGCCCACTGTATCAGCTGGGGCACCGGCGGCAACTTCTGGGGCTTGGGGGGCTGCCTTGTCCCCACTCCTGGGAACCCCCCCTCCCACACCCAAATCACCACCACGGCGGCAAAAAGAGCAGCGCCACAGGGAGCGCACGCCTTCTCCACGCGTGGGATCGCCCTCCCGGGGGGTTTCCAGGAGCGCAATTCTGCTCCCACGGAAATTTGGCGGTGGTGGTGCAGAGCAGCCCCCACCCCCCGAAGTAGAGGAAGGTTTACATGTTAGCGCCAACATCTGGTCTATGTCACTGACTGCGGTTCAATGTCCTGTGTGAGGCTGTTGGGAGTTGCATGCTCAACACATCTGACGGGCACCAGGCGGGAAGAGAGTTGGGCCGCACGTGAGTAAAGATGTTTGCGGGTGGCAGAAGAAAACAAAAGGGCAGAGATCCCAAGGAGGAAGCGGCCGTGTAATCAACGGCAGAGCGACCCTCACGCACACCGTAAATCCGTCGAGCCTGGAATGGATCCTCACCCCTTCCAGGTTAGAGCCGTAGCGCCGCTTGAGGCCTACCTGCTCCGTCCCCATGGGGAAGCTCGTGTCCTGGCTCCGGGTCATCATCCGGCGCGGAGATGTGGGCGCCGCGGGGACTTTGTCAGGGCGCCCGTCTACAGGCGTGACGGGAGTGCCACTTAGGACCAGCGGGGGCTCTGCCTCCGTCACGGCAGACTCGACCTGCTGGAAGGCCCACAGCCCCACCTTCCTCATGCAGCGGCAACAGGTGATCAGGGGAAGATGGACGGATCCGGCAGAAGGGCTAGGTGGCGGAAACCAAGGAAGATGCCAAAGTGAGAGAAGATAAAAGGAGGAGGCGCCGGGGGCCGAGGCAAACACCATGCAGCCTTCTCTGACCAGGTGCCCCTCCAGATGTTTTGGACTGCAACTCCCACCATCCCCAGCTAGCATAGTCAATGGTCAAGGATGCTGGGAGTTGTAGTCCAAAACATCTGGAGGGCACCAGGTTGGGGAAGGCTGCTATACATTCGACACAACGCCCTGTGCTTCCCAAGTACCAGCAGACTCAACTTGCTGAGTGTCAAATTGGTGGACCAGGGAAGGGCTTCGGCTCACGGCCTTATAGGAGGCCAGACTGTTCATCTATCTACCCTGCTGCTGTCTACAGGATACTTGAGAGAGTGCCTTCTCCCTTACCAACCTGCCCGGTCACTTTATCATCAGAGGACATTCTCCTGGTGGTTCCACATGGACCTACAGACCGATTGGAGTCCACCCAGAGAAGAGCCTTCAGTGTGGTGGCTCCACCTCTATGGAACTCCCTGCCTCTGGAGGTCACGCAAGCTCCGACACTGTATTGCTTTTGGCGCCTCCTGAAAACACTTTTATTTCCAGAAGCCTTCCTGAACTTACCAGCCACAGTTTTATTGATTTTGTTTTTACCATACTATTTTATTCTTTTATCTGTTATGTCTTTTACTGTGCACTGCTCCGAAATCTCCATACTGGAATATGGAGCAGTATATATATCTTGTAAATAGATAATAAAATTAGTAACTCTCTGACTGGCTAGCCTTTTGAAAAGGTCTGGCCAGCGCCCAGCTGCAACGCTGCAGTGGGCCTTACAGTTTTCAGCCGGAATCTGATCAGCAGTAGCCTGGAAGGGTTTGGGCCTAGTCAGTCTGTGGAATGCCAAGACCGGTGTGAGCTTATCTCTGCCAGTGTTCTCAGGGGAAAGCAGGAGGGAGTCGAGTTACTTCCCCCGTCCAGCTGCAGCTCCGGCCTTGGCAAAGATGGAAGCTGGCAGCCTCTGTGAGAACCTAACAGAAGAGCGGGGCCCGGTTGCAATGGTGTCACACAGGCTGAAGCCTCACCCCTGAAGGGCAGAAGGGAGACGCCCTGTTTGCACAGGGGCCTCATTGATGAGCTCAAATCCCTTGTCAGTTGGTTGTTTAGGAGGAGGACTGTCAGAGCCACACCTTTGCTTCTAAGTCAGTGTTCTCCAACCTTGGGTCCCCAGATGTTTTTGGCCTACAACTCCCAGCATGCCCCAGCCAGCTACACTGGCTGGGGCATTCTGGGAGTTGTAGGCCAAAAACATCTGGGGACCCAAGGTTGGAGAACACTAAGTCGATGCCCAGCCTTTGGAGCCTTCTTCCAGACGACTTCTGATCAGATTCCGGCTAAAAACTGTGAGGCCCACCGCACCATTGAAGGTGGGCCCTGACAGGACTCACACAACGCAAAGGCCTTCCCATCACCTGTTACCTGATCCTTTGACTCGGCGATGCCAGGGATTGAGGGCGGGGCCTTCTGGAAGCAATGCAAAGGCGTCCCTGGGGGGTGCTTTGCGGACAGGAGGCCGTGGGTTCAATCCCGGGCATCTCCCTGGACAGTGCCTGCAAGTCAGAGCCGGCAGCAGAGGGCTAGAGGAGACCATGGCCTGACACTGCTTAAGGCGGTCTTCCTCAACCTGGGGCCTTCCAGGCGTGTTGGACTACAACTCCCAGAATCCCCTGGCCAGGCTGCCTTCAGGCATGCCTACTTGTAAATTATTATTATTATTATTATTATTACTTGATCGCTTGTGCAGCGCGGCGGTTAAAGCCTGAGCGATGAGCCAGGGCACCTTGCCTATACAGTAATACCTTGGATTGCAAGTAACTTGGTTTGAGAGCGTTTTGCAAGACAAGCAAATTTTAAAAGATTTATTTAATTTTTTTTTACTTGATATACAAGCGTCGTCTTGCAATACAAGTACTGTAGTGCGGCTTAAATTAAAAATCTCTGTACAGATTTTTTGGGGGGGATTTCATTTTGATATAAGAGTGTTTTGGATTACAAGCACGTTTCCGGAACGAATTATGCTCTCAATCCAAGGCATGACTGTACCACCCTCTGAAATCCAAATCCCAGCGCTGCCACAAATTCACTGGACGGCCTTTGGCGGCAAGCCACTCTCTTTCAGCCTCAGCCATACGTCTGCCAGGCACATAGGAAGCTGCCTTATACGGAGTCAAACCTCTGCTCCATCCAGCCTAGTATTGTCAACACTGACTGGCAGCAGCGGCTCTCCAGGGCTTCAGGGGGGGGGGGAATTTTTCCAGTCCTATCTGGAGACGCTGCTGGGGATCGAACTGGGGGCCTTGTGCATGCAAAGTTTTAAAAGCACTCCAGTTTTAAAAGCACTCCACTGGCTGCCAATCAGTTTCCGGGCGAAGTATAAAGTGTTGGTTATTACCTTTAAAGCCCTACATGGTTTGGGTCCAGGCTACCTACGGGATCGCCTTCTCCCATAAAATCCACCCCGCACACTCAGGTCCTCTGGGAAGAATTTACTTCAGTCAGCCAAAACTAGGCTGACGGGTACTACCCAGAGGACCTTTTCTTCTGCTGCTCCCAGATTATGGAACGGCCTGCCGGAGGAGATTCGTCAGCTCACCAGCCTTTTGGAATTTAAAAAAGCCATAAAGACTGATCTCTTCCGGCAGGCCTATCCGGCGGAATTTTAGGTTGCCTTTAAGATGTTTTTACGATGTTTTTACGATGTTTTAATGATGTTGTTTATGATGTTTTTAATATGTTTTAAGATGTTTTAATAGTATGTATTGTGTATTTTATATTTTTGTTGTTCCCCGCCTCGATCTAGACGGAGAGGCGGGTAAGAAATAAAATTTATTATTATTATTATTATTATTAAAGCAAGGGGGCTCTGCCACTAACCTGCAGCTTTCTAAGACTCTTCAAAGGTAGCCCCTTGTAGAGTGTCTCGATCCACGGTCTTCTGCATCGCCGATTCCCTGATCCTTTTAAGTGGACGTGCCAAGCGCTGAAGCTGTGACCCTTTTCATATAATGCAGGCGCTCTCCCAGTGAGCCGTAAGCTTCACAGCATTAATGAGCTTCTTTTGATTTTCTAACTCAGACTCTCAGGATGCGGGGTTCTGTGCCAAATACCAAAAAGCTTCTCTGCACAAATCCTGGAGTCTCCTTAAAGCCAACCCACCACTTCCTGGGTTTTAGGGCTAATACCTGCGCAATGCAGGTATTCCTGCTTTCCTGCTTCCTTTCATTCCCCCCCATCAAAACCCAACTTTGGCTCAACCCGCAGTCCCCCTACCCTACCAGGGATGGGCAGAAAGAAGATGTCCAGAAGTTTTGGACTTCAACTTCAAGTATTCCTGACCATCAGCCATGCTGGCAGGGGCTTCTGGGAGTTGAAGTCCCAAACATCTGCCGATCTACCTTCCCCCCACCCCTGCCCTACCCCACTGTAAAGAAGCATACATATGTACAACTGTACACATGTACAGGCCAGTGCGCCGGCTGCACCCATGAAGTCAGACCTGGCTTTGGTAGCTACATCAGCTGGATTACTGCAGGGGTAGGCAACATGGAGCCCGTGGGCACCAATGCATCCCAGACACCTTTCTTGGCACCTGTCAAGGTACCTTACCCATCCCACTTTTTTTTTGTTATTAACACATTTTCTTATGGGCAGAACTAGGTTTCTGTTGGTGCGGAAAACGGTGGGTTCAGAGGACTAGTTTCATGTGTTGGGGCTCAGGCCCCCAGCTCTGCTTTGTACTCAGTCTTTCCCTTTCCCACGCCTCCCATGGCAGCCATTTTGTGGTGGTGGCCATGACAGTTTCTCAAACTACCGCATGTACCCACAGCCCAAAAAGGTCGCCTACCCCTGGATTACTGCAAAACACTCTACAAGGGGCTACCTTTGAAGAGTCTTAGAAAGCTGCAGCTAATCCAGAATGCAGCAGCGAAGATGTTAGTGGGTGTGTGACCACGAGACCACGTTATACCTATCCTGCAATGCCTACACTAGTTCGGGGCACAATTCAAGGTGTTGGTTATTACCTTTAAAGGCCTAAGTAGCCTTTTTCAGGTAATTCAGGATTCCTGAGCTATTTTCTCCTCTTGTACTGAACTGCCCACTCCCCAAGATCAGACAGAGAGGCCCTCCTTTGTGTCTCACCTAGGGTAGAGGCAGGGCTGATGGTGACAAGAGACAGGGACTTCTCAGTGACCACAGCAACACTGAGGAGCACCTTGCCCCGTGCTGCGTAGGTGGCCCCCGTTCTGGCTGTCTTTTGCCAGATGGTGAAGACATTTTTCCCCCCTGGTTGCTAAGTACCTGATGTTTCATTAAAAGGTTGTGTTTTATCTGTGGCCTTTGCCTCTGTTGTATTTTTATTGCATTTTTATTGAACGTATTGTTTTATATAATATTGGCATTGTAGATTATTGTAAAGCACCCTGAGAAGTGTATAGGCACAAAAGGCCAGGGCAGAAATTTCTCCCCCCGCCTCCGAGTCCCGATATATATATTATATACAGACACACACAAATCAATGAAATCAATTAATTTCTTCCCCAATCTACCCCTGCCTCTATTTCCCTTTCCCTCCTCTTCCTTTCTTGTCTTCCTTGTGTCAAATTTAGACTGTAAGCCTCTTGGGGCAGAGACCTATCATCTTGTACTTAATAGAATGCCATGCACAGGCTGCAGAGCAGAGGGAGAGAAGAGAAGCAGGGCTATTCCAGTGCCTCTGGTGAGAAACTAGCTGCCTTTGGTTCTCCTTCAACTGTCACCTAGCTGGCAGCCATGCCATTGGGCTATCTGAACTGTCCTTTTAAGAACTGGTGCCACAGCTTGTATTTTTCCTTCTCCCTCCCTACCCTGTCTTCCTTGTGTGTCATGTCTTTTCGACTGCAAGGCTGAGGGCAAGAACTGTCTTACTACCAATTGTTACAAGTTGCCCTGGGAGCCTTTTTGGTTAAAGAGTGGGGTTAAAAATGCTTTAAATAAATACATAAATAAATTATGGCGCCTTATAAGTGATGACAATAAGGGCAACTGTGGCACCCCTTGCATATCAGAGCACAAGAATGAGCAGGCTGCAATGTGGGGAGCTTTGTGAATAAGCTTGACTTCTTCTGATTCCAGCTGCCTACATACCTACTAGTCCAGCCACAGAGGGCTAAAATGCAAGCAGTGATGTGGATTTGAAGAAGGTCCGAAGCACGCTTGATGGGCGTTTTCTCACCCTCCGTTTTGCAGTCAACGTCCTCAATCAGCTGCAGGAGAAGGCTGATCTTCTCTTCCGTCAAGGACTGGGAAAACACGCAACCAACCGACAAAACATGGTGAGTATACACAGCTCCTACAGGGGGTTGCCTTTCTCCGTTTGGGTATCTAGATTTGGGTGCAGACAACCTGAATGCCTACACTACAAAAGCTCCCACACTTCCCAAAGTGAAAAGTGGGGAGCATAATTCTCTCCAGGAAGAAAAACAAACAAACAGGTACCGAGGGGGAGGAGACCATGCCAGAGAGTCTTCATCCTCCTTCAGGCCCTGACATTGCTGGTTAAAAAGGGATGGACAACCTGTGGCTCTCCAGATGTTTTGGCCCTAGAACTCCCACCAGCCATTGGCAGCATAGCCAATGGTCAGGGAGGGAGGGAGGGAGGGAGCTGTGGCTCTCCAGATGTTTGGGCCTACAAGATGCAGCCTCTTCCTCCCCCATGGGTTCATCTAAAACTATGGCCATCGTCACATGTTGTGGCAGAGAATCCCACAAGTTAGCTTATGCACCAAGCAAATAAATTATCTCTGTTGTCTCTCCTGGATCTATCGCCCTCTGTGTAATCTCAAGATCTGCAATTATAAGAGAAAAGCCTGTTCTTGCCCACTTTCTGCACAACCTGCATCCTTTTATAAAATGCTGCTTGCTGAGATTCGACCTCTGGCCTGGCCGGAAACATGTTCTCACCGCACTTCATGTTCTACAGGGCCTTGATCCTTGCAAGAGGCAACTGATTGTGCCTGACCCACAATGCTCTGCTACCCTAGTTTACACAACAACCATCAGTGAACATGTGCTGTGCTGGCCACACAATCAGGGCCCATGGTGTTTCCCCAGAACGCAAGGGCTTTACTTTTAGAACGGAAGGTGCTGAGACTCAAGCCAAACCACATCCTCTCTCTGCCTGGGAGAGACCTTACCTCTAATCCAAATGCATGGGTCTTATTTAGTTACTCGGTGGTAAAGGAAAGGCACCCTTCACATGCTCAAAGCCAGCTATGCTGGCTGGGGGATTATAGGAGTTGTAGTTCAACACATCTGGAAGGCACCAGGTTGGGGAAGGCTGCTCAAAGTTATTTTAATATTACTGCTCATATTTTGTGGATTGAGTTGAGGCCCCCCGAAGGCTAAGCCCTGTCTCATTTCAACCTGACGGGTGCGAGTTCAAATTCCATTTGTTCACAACTAGCTGGCAAGCTGCAGGTTGCATGCCACTCCTTCTGCAAAGGACATGGAAGAGCCCCACCCCACCCACACCTCACCATCTCCAGCAGGATGACAGATCTCAGGAGAACCTACCATGCTTTTGAGATCTTCCGGTTTCAGCGAGGGCAGCTGAAGCTCCAGCTGGCACAGGCTTTGAAAGCGCTCCAGGAAGTCGTTGAAAAGGGCCAGGGGCTCGTCGACCAGCAAGACCGAAAAGCGATCTAGCCAAAAAGCAAAAGAAACAGAGGTCTAAGAACAGGCGACCATCAAATCATGTGGTCTGTAGCTGGCAAGCTGAAGGTTGTATGCCACTCCTTCTGCAAAGGGCTTGGAAGGCCCCCCCACCCGTTCTCCAACCTGGTGCCCTCCAGACATCTTGGGACTGCAACTCCCATCATTCCCAGCCAATATGGCCACGTCTAGACATTTGCAGGGAATGCACAAACTACTCTAATCATGCCCCCCCCCCCAGAAGGCATCTCCTCCCCACAGAGGGAGTGAGCGTCTGCAACAGGAACACCCTATTTTCAGGCGCAAGTTGCCTCTTGGCAGGGACTTGCTCCTTTCTCCCTGTCACTCCTTCAAATCAGGGTGCGCCATCATGGCTTACCTGGGCATGGACTGTCTGGCCAGAAGCAGAACTTCTCGTGAGCAGCCGACAGAGCTTTCCTCAGCTCCAAGCACCTCTCCTTGTCTGGAAGGCAAACGCATATCCTTGAACACCGGGATCTCCCAAAAGTGGGGAACCACCCCGAGAAAGCCTGGAGATGTTTCCGACTAGCTAAGCGACTGGAGTTCCCATGCCCTTCCCCAGGGCTCTCCCACCTTGGGTCCCCAGATGTTGCTGGCCTACAGCTCCCAGCATACCCAGCCAGCATGGCTAATGGCAAGGGATTCTGGGAGCTGTAGGCCAGCAACATCTGGGGACCCAAGGTTGGAGAGCCCTGCCCTACAGTAACTAAGGCCACAGTCCTGTGCATGTTTAGACAGAAAAAAGTCCTACAACTCCCAGCATGCTGCAGCGAGCCATGCTCTTCTAAGGCTTAGTTACCGACAGCAAGAGCTTTAAGGGAAAATATGCTGGTGTTTTTTATATTTGCCTTCTGTCCTACCCACCACTGGAACGCAGCCCGTGAGAGCTTCTCCAAAACGGACTCCGGCCCTCGGGCTGAAAGAGGTTCAACACCCCTGTCATAGGCCCCTCCGCCCTCAGTATCAGGCCCACATGGGATAATTGGAAGACAACAACGCTGACCTGCACTGCATGTTGCTGTAAGGACGGCAGCTGCACATACGTGAAAGTACTACGTAAATGCTAACTGATAAAAATTATTATTTATTATTATTACCTTTACTACTACCACTGTTGCTGCTAAGTCAGCCACCCTGGAGAAAGGGATAAGACACTCATGCGGCAGACAGATAAATAGAAAAGCAAACCCAGGGCTGTGCATAGCCTGCACAACTGTTTTTGCCATTCTTTGTAAGAAAAGTGCAGAGTTGCATTTATTTATTATATTTATTAATCGCCCATCTGGCCAACTGAGTCAATGTGCTTGATTTGTGCTAGCCATGAAAAGAATACTGAAACCCAGTCCCCTGACCAAGAAGAAACTAGCTCAACTGCCCCTGGTTTCTGATCTCACCAGGCATTGATCACTCACATTCAAGTCCATCTTCTCAGCCACAAGGCCTAGAAACTTGCTTTGTGGATTGTTTTTTGTTGTTGTTTTTTTAAATGAAAGCTGCACTTACCCGTATATACTCAAGTATAAGTGGACCCTAATATAAGTCGAGGCCCCTAATTTCACCCAAAAAAACGGGAAAACTTATTGCCTCCAGTATAAGTGCGCTGACCCAAGTATAAGTCGAGGGGGCATTTTTCAGCACAAAAAATGTGCTGAAAAACTCGACTTATACTTGAGTATATACGGTATTAGGATGTTCCATTCTCTGCCTAAACTCCACACTTGGGCAGTGCAAACACAAGGTTGTGCAACGTGCATGGCCCCTTCCCAGGCTTGCTTTTCAATCTTAACCGACCGGGGCGGTACAGGGCCCTACAGCTCTTACACTTGCTGAAGTCGAAAGCTAGCTGCAGACTGGCACAGAGGTAGGCCTGGCAGCTGGCGCACTTCAACATGTCACACTCGACGTTGGTCCAGCCGTACTTGGCACAGATCAGGGGAGACAACTCGTGGGGTTTGCCTGCCCACTTGAGGGAGTGCTTGCGTTAAGGAGGGAGACTCGTCAGGGTTCACGTTCAAGGCTTGGTCCCCCCAAGCCGCTCCCATGTGTCTAACAGCAAACATAGGGAAGCGGCCTCATACTGCAGGGGTGCAGAACCTCAAGCCCAGGGTCCTGATGCAGCCCTCCGGCAAGTCCCCAGAGGGCCACACACCCCTCCCCCCTTTCCCTGACTGCCAATTGTTTGCTGGTTTCCTGGCTTTTGCACAGTCCCCCCACCCCCATTCTGAAAGGTTGAAATGCCTCTCCCAAGGCTTAGCTACTAAGAGCTTTAAGCTACAATATGATGGTATTTGGGGGGGGGGGGGGAGAATATTATTTATTTATTTATTATTATATTTCTATCCTCTTTTTTCCTGCAAGGAACCCAAGGCGGCTTACATAATCCTCCTCCTCACCGCCTTTGGTCCCTCCCCCTTTTGCCTTCAGCTTTGCTTCTCTGAGATGGAATTTGGCCCCTTGGGCTGCAAGAGGTTCCACACCTCTGTTCTACCGAGTCAGACCCTTGGTCCATCTAGCCCAGTATTGTCGACACAGACCGGCAGCAGTGGCTCTCCAGGGTTTCAGGCAGGCGTTTTTCCAGCCGTACCTGGAGATGCCGCCGGGGGTTGCACCAGGGACCTTCTGCACGCAAAGCGGGGGCTCTGCCACTGAGCCATGCCCCCTCCCCAAACTCAGAATTCTGCTCATCTCTCTCTTGTGATTACAGGCCTTCCCAAGCCCTGATTGACAGGGGACCAGGATGGGTCAACCACTGTTCCAGCTACATTTATCACAGCCCAGACTTGTCTCCTTGCGGCATCTTCTCCAGCCCTGGCTCCCATCCGCCCTAGTCCACCCCTTGCCCTATTGCCAAACCGCCCTCTCACTCAAGACTCCCAGCCAAGCAGCTGCTCCCTCGCCCGGCCAACAGAACATCCTCCATCTTATGAAGCCTTGGTACGAAGCCCATCCATCCAGCTCTCAAAGCCCCAAACGGGGCAATTCCCACCGGTTGACATGACTCCTGACTATCGAAGAGTTCCTTCACCCCACCCGCCCCCATCAGCGACACAGGAATCTCAGAAACAGGACAAAAAAGGATATGGTAAATGTTTCCACGCGACTGAAGTAGGCTTCTTTGCTGGTGGCTTCGAAAGGCAGCTCATCAGTCTGAGGAGACCCATTTGCTACTTCGTATAAGGCAGATGAATCCTTTCTGAAAGACAAAAAAGAGGCCATAAGATATGATGATTTGCTGTTCACAGCGGCAACGAGATCCGATTTCCCTCTTACCTCCCCCACCCCAAGAACTCGCCGCCCAAAGTTTATACATACCTACAATTGGCCTGCAACGACACTCTGCTTCTGTTAATTCAGCCTAGGATCACATTAGCTTTCTTAGCTGCTGCATCACACAGCTGGCTCATATTCAGCTTGTGATCCACTAAGACATCTAGGTCCTTTTTACATATACTGCTGCCAAGCCAGGTCTCCCTACATGTTTTAATTTTTTTTTACTTTACTGCAAGACTTCACATTTGTCTCTGCTGCATCTTATCTTGTTAGATTCGGTCCAGTGCTCCAGCATGCCTAGATCCTTTTCAGTCTTGATCCTGCCTTTGATGGTGTTGGCCACCCTTCCAAGCTTCATGTCATCTGCAAATTTGATAACCGACCACTCTACACCCTCATCCAAGTCATTTATAAACATGTTGAACAGCACAGGGCCTAGGGACAGAGCCCTGGGGCACTCCACTTAAGACCTTCCTCCAGGAGGATTCTGAGCCATTAACTGGCACACCCTGAATACAGTTGCTCAACCAGCTGTGGATCCACCCAATTACAGTATTGTCCATCCCACATTTTACCATCTTGTCGACAAGGATATCATGGTAAGCCTTGTCAAATGCTTTGTTGAAATCAAGATATACTATGTCCACAGCATTCCCATGATCTACCAAACTAGGCAATAAGATTGGTCTGGCATGACTTATTCCTGAAAAACCCATGTTAATTCCTAGTAATTAATACATTATTTTCTAGATGCTCACACACTGAATGCTTAATCATCTGTTCAAGAATTTTGCCTGACTGGTCTGTCATTTCCTGGATCTACCTTCTCCCCTTTCTTGTAGATGGGGACAATATTTGATGCTTTGACTTGGATTCCTGCGTTGCGCAGGGGGTTGGACTCAATGGCCTTATAGGCCCCTTCCAACTCTACTTTTCTATGATTTGCCCATCTCTAGTCTTCAGGCACCTTACCTGTTCTCCAGAAGCTATCAACGATTACAGACAGCGTCTCTAAAATAACATCCACAAGTTCCTTCAGCACCCGGGAATGTAATTTATCTGGCCCCGAGATCTGAACTCACTTAAAGTAGCTAAGTGCTCTCTAACCATGTCTTTCCTTATTCTGGGCAGTAAATCCCTCCGTATATCATTTGTTCTACTTGTCCCAGGCTAAACACAACTCCCCTTGTGGGAAAAGACCGAGGCAAAATAGGAGTTGAGTAGTTCCTTCTTGGATGCCTGTCACCTTCATGCCCTGCTTCTGAGCTTCCCAGAGGCTGGCAGTTGGAAACAGAATGATACACAAGTTGGCCTTTTGATCTGATTCAGAAGGGCAGTTCTTCTGAGCTGGCATTTCACTTACATGGGAACCTAAGAAGCTGCCTTATACTGAGTCAGACCCTTGGACCATCTAGCAGCGGCTCTTCAAGGTTTCAGGCAGGATTCCTTCCTAGCCCTACCCAGAGAAGCCAGCCATTGGACCTGGGACCTTCTGCATGCAAAGCCTGCGCTCTACCACCGAGCTGCATCCCTCCCATATAGCTACAGTTCCTCCCACGAGGACCTTGAACTCACGCTCCCTCAGCTTGAAATCCAGCCCCTCTTTCCCTCCGAAATGCGTATATTTTTCCGCAGGACGCCCAGAAGAGTGCTCGGAGAACGGTGCTCGTCCCCGGAGGATACATCAAGAGAGCTAACCTCCCTTCTCCGAAGTGCCATGGCTCCCGTATCCAAGCCTTCTCCTGGTCGCCCTGAGCAAATCATGGCCCTCCCCGTTTGGTCTGTGGGAGCATCGGGGATAATCCGCCTTCCACCCAGAGCAGGCGACCGAGGCCATTCGCAATTGCGGCGCGCAGGGGAGGCGGATGCGAACAGGCGGAGAGCGGCTGAGATCCGGGGGCAACGAGGGCCTGGCTTCCTCCCATTCCCCCCACTCACCCTTCCGGGCTGCCCTCCTCTGGGGCGATCCCCCCATCTATCAGCTCCCGGACCTTCTGCGGGGTGATGGCCGGGGACTTAGCTTTGCCCCCCGAATCGCCCTCCTCGTTCTCACTGACAGGAGCAGCAACCGCTGGGCTGGGCGCCGCCATCTTGATCCCGCCCTCTAAACCTTCCGCCTCGCCCCTCCACCAAATAGAAAGGAAACTTAAGGTCCGGGGGAAATTCGTTCCCGGCCCCCATAGTGCTCTTAGCGTCGGGGTCTCTCGGAGGAATGGTGGGGTGGGCAGTAAAGGAGGCTAGTAGCCACCTTCTTTACTGGCTAGCCAGCAGCATCCCTCCGCCCAGATTGCACAAGAAGGGAGGGGATCGGGTTTGATTTCGACAATAAAAGGTACCGGGGATGGTTTCCAAGCGTGCCTGGGGCTGGGAGCACTGTGGAAACCGCGAACCCCCGGCACCGGATGCATGTTTACTCGAAGTAAGCCCGAATAAGCGTGCACAGGATTGGAACCAGAGCCTACCGGTGTTTTCGCGCAAGTTGCTCCCATAGATCTCAATAGGATCTACCCCCAAGTGAACGTGCATATAGGATTGCAGCCTTAGTTAATCTGGGACTGGTTTGGGGGGCAGGTTACCGCCTCCCCTTGGCTGGGGTTATTTCCTTTAGAAACATCTGTTGTATTTCTGCATCTGTTGTATTTCTGCCTGCCCTGCAGCAGTTCAATGCCCTGACAGAAAGAAATAAAACATGGCCATCATTGCAGAGCTATCGTTGCCTGTAGAAATTCAAGAACATTGTGCGAGAGGTCACAGAGCTCAGGATCAGTCCCGGGCATTTTATTTATTTATTATATTTATACCCCGCCTTTTTTCCTGCAAGGAACCCAAGGTGGCTTACACATAATCCTCCTCCTCTCCATTTTATCCTCACAACAACCCTGTGAGGTAGGTTAAGGACGCAATCCTGTGCATGTTTAAACAGAAAAAAGTCCTATTGGCTGAGGAATGCTGGGAGTTGTAGGACTTTTTCTGTCTAAACATACATAGGATTGCGTCTGAAAAGGACCTCACGTAGGAGGTCTAGGAAAGGCCTCTCTCTACCCAAGACTCTGAAGAGCCACGGCCAAGAGTAGACAGCCTTCCGCATCCTGGTGCCCTCCAGACGTTTTGGACTACAACTCCCAGCATCCCTGTCTATTGGCCAAGCTGGCTGAGGCTGATGGAGGTGGCAGTCCAAAACCTCTGAAGGGCACCACCAGGTTGGGATATAGACGATGTTGGCCTAGAGACAAATAGTCCGATCCGGCATAAGGCAGCTTCACATCTTCACTTTATGTCTGTTCTATAGCCTTTAACCGTCATGGCCTTCTCAGAGATTAAGATTAAGAATGGCTAAAGACTCCCCTCCAAAGAACTACAATCCCCATGGTTCCCCGCGAAGAGGGAAGGCAAAGCCGTCGGCGCATAGCTATACAGTACAAGCTTTCTCGTATCGATTGCTCCTGCCTTTCTCCCCTCCGTGGAGAAATCGACGTCCTCACATAGGTGCCGTGAGAAGCGTCAAAAGGCAGGGCGGCGATCGATTTCTCTGGCCTGTCCTTACCCCTCTCTATGGTGACGTTCCCCGCCCCTTTCGCCCCCGCTTCCTCAAAGACTGTCCAATAAACGCGCCTGCTATTGGCTGGCGCTTTTCAAGGCTGATGCCGATTGGCCACGCGAGCGGGATCTCCGCTTTCCCCCTCCTCGCGCTCCGTTGAGGCGACTGTGGTGGGCTGGACTCGTCAGCCGCGGTTCTGAGCGGGGAAGAGAAGCGGCGAGAGGAGAGGAGAGGGTCGGGCGGCGACCACCACCACCACGATGTCGGCGGCGGACGGAGAGGGCTGGGACGGAAACCGGCAGCGAGGAGGGGGCAGCGGCGACGGGCCGGCGGCTCAAGCCCCGCACGGGGGGCTCCTCAACCGTTTCGTCAGGCTCCCGCCGGGCCCAGGACGAGGCGGTGAGTGGGAGAGAGGGAGAAGAGTCGCTGCCGCCGCCGCCATGTTGGGGACCCCCCCCCGCGCGCGCGCGCAGACCCCCACCACCCCCACCACGACATGGGGGCGGAGCCTGCTTTGGGGGAGGGGCCGGGCCTTAATAACAACAACAACACAAAGAAGAGTTCCAACATCCGCATTAGTGTGATACCTTTATTAGGTCAACTAAAAGATGACAAAAGTAGGGGCGGGGGGAGGTAGAACTCTGACTCGATGGCGAAGTCAGAGTCTCTGCACGTGCAGACCAGCCTTCCCCAACCGGGTCCCCTCCAGGTGTTTTTTGGACTTCGGCTCCCATCAGCCCCAGCTACCACCGCCAATGGTGAGGGGTGCAGGGAATTGTAGTCCCAAACATCTGGAGGGCACTAGATGGGGGAAGGCTGGTGCAGAGGCTCTCACTTTGCCATCCAGTCAGATGCTCCCCCTCCCCTAATTCTCCACCCCTCCCAACCTGCTTTTCTAACATCTCTGCTGATTAAGAGATCTGGAGATAAGAACGTAAGAAGTGCCCTGATGCTGGATCAGACCAAGGGTCCATCTCATCCAGCAATCAGATGCCCCAATGGGAAAAGCAGAACATGAGTGCAACAGCACCCTCCCACCCATGTTCCCCAGCAACTGGGGTACTTGGGCGTACTGCCTCTGATGCTGGAGGTAGCATAGAGCCATCAGGACTAGTAGTTGTTGATAGCCTTCCCCATGAATTTGTCTAAGCCCACCAAATTCGTGGCCATCACTACATCTTGTGGAAGTGAATTCCATAGTTTAACTATGTGCCGTGTGAAGAAGTCCATCCTTTGATCTGTCTTGAATCTCCCACTGATCAGCTTCATGGGATGAGCCCTTTGGG
Source organism: Shinisaurus crocodilurus (assembly GCA_021292165.1). NCBI lineage: Eukaryota > Metazoa > Chordata > Lepidosauria > Squamata > Shinisauridae > Shinisaurus > Shinisaurus crocodilurus. The sequence goes on from JAHFWL010000029.1 coordinate 232,124, forward strand.
TTCTAGTATTATTGGAGAGGGAGAAATCTGCCTCCCTGTCCACTTTCTCCACACCAGGTATAATTTTGTACACCTCTGTCATGTCTTGTGCAAGATCTTGGAAGCTTGTACAATTTTTTGTGATCTTTTGGTTGACCTAATACGGATTTTGGAATTTTTCTTACCATCAACATGGCTATCCTTGTGTTTTTTGTGTGACAAGAAGAAGAATGCTTCTAATTTACAGGTCAGGTCGAGTCCTACCCATGCCTGTTAGGGACATAGGAAGCTGCCTTATACTGAGTCAAGACCCTTGGTCCATCTAACCCAGTATTGTTGACACTGACCCACAGCGGTTCTCCAGGATTTCAGGCAGGATTCTTTCCAAGCACTCCCTATAGTCCGGGGATGGGATCGAAGCATGTCCTCTCTCACACTGAGCTATGGTCCCTACAGCACCCGGTATTCCAAGTACTAACCAGGCCCGAGTGTCCATGTATCGGAGCAGTTTACCTCTGAATATCATGCTGAAGGGGGGACACAGCAGGGGTGGGGGGCTGCTTCTGCCGTTGGCCTTCATGCCTTGCATATGGGCTTTCTTGAGGCATCTCTAGCTGGCCACTGTTAGACATAGATGCTGAACTAGGTGGACCTAGTCTGCTTGGGTCTGCTTGGGTAAGGCTGTTTGTGTTCCAGCTTTCCCTAACCTAGTGCCCTCCAGATATTTTGGACTACAGCTCCTATAAACTTAGAGCCAGCTGGTGGACTCCAGCTTGGGGAACATAGGAAATTGCCTTACACCAGGCTTGTGGCTCACGCTGGCTCAGCTTGTCTGAGTGTGGAAAGCTAAGCAGGGTCAGGCCTGGTTATTACTTGGATGGGAGACCCCTTCTCTAGTTTCCTGCACTGAGCAGGGGGTTGGACTCGATAGCCTTGTAGGCGCCTTCCAACTCTATGATCTATGAAATCTAAGGTCAAACCCTTGGTCCATTTAGCCCAGTATTGTCAACACTGACTGGCAGCAGCAGCTCTCCAGAGTTTCGGGCAGGAATTTGCTGAGGATCCAACCTGTGACCTTCTGCATGCAAAGCAGGTGCTCTATCACACTTTGCGATGGTCCCTCCCTAGCATATGATCTTAATAAGTATTTATACAACATCCCACCCCAAGTGCTTGAAGGATTATAAGGATTCATGTGCATTATAAGAATGAATGCAATTCGTGTACGCTCTCTTAGGAATGCTTAGGTACAATAACGCTGTCAGGAAGGTCCTGTGTTTGCAGATGTGGGGCTGAGATTAAGCAACTTGGTTAAGGTCATCTATTGAGTTCCTGCCAGTGGAGAGATTTGAAATTTGGGAATTCTTGACCCATACGTCGGTCCCTTTGCCACCATGGTGCACACGCTCTCAGTCATCCTTACAACCACTTTTTGTGGCCACGACTAATTCTACCTCATAAATTGGATTTAATTCTATCACATTTTTTCAAATGCACAGCCCAATCTTATGTATGTGTCTATACAGTGTTCAGGGGCACTTCCTCCCAAGTGAGTATGGACAGATTTGCAGCTGCAGTTGCTTATTTTCTTCCTCATCAGGTATATTTAATTTATATTTTAAAAGTTTATACCCTGCTTTACCAGCATATATGAGTTGCTCAAAGTAGCTTAAAACTTTTTTTTTTTTTTAAAGAATCCGATGCAACAATTAAGGGAAGGAGAAACTAAAGTGGCCAAAAAAACCACCCAGATCAAATACTAGCTAGTCCACAGGCTTGATGAAATCACAGTGTTTTCAGACAGTGGTGAAACATTGCTAGGGTAGAAACTAAATTCATCTCCAAGAATAGGGAGTCCCATAACGTAGGTAGTACCATGGAGAATGCTCTCTCCCACATCTGTCTCCTGAGCTGCTATTTTGCCCTTGGCTCTGGGTGAGAGACGGAGAGACCATATTGATGACACTGAACCCCAAATCTCCAGATGACCTCTCCCAGCAGTTTCATGTAGTTGTTAAACAGCATGGGGGCTGAAATGAAGCACACTGGGATACCATAGGCCAAGGTGTCAAGCAAAAGTCCCCTAGCATCACCTTCTGGAAGCTACCCTCTAGGGAGGACTAGAACCACATCACCGTATCCCAGTCAGATGATTCAGAAGGATACTGTGGCTGATGGTATCAAAAGCCATTGGGTGGTCTAGAAGACCAAATGGTGAGGGGTGGCCTCCCCCCACACACTTAGTTCCCAGTTTATATCTTCTTCTAGAGCAACCAAAGCTATTTCACTCCCCCAAACAGGTTGGAAACCAGAAGTGAGTGTCACTCTAGTCCTCATGCTGGGGCATTAGACCGGAGTTGTTCAGATGGTGATCTGTTCAAGTGGAGCTTGCCCACAAGATGGTAGAAGGCTCCTGAGGCTTCACCCATTCGTTGAATTAAGATTGCTCATTCGCCATTTGGTATCCTGTTCTAACTGGCTAAGTATGCAAGATGCTTTAGTTTCACTTCCAGCATTGTGTTTATCTTGATCAGGAGCAGAAGTCACAGGAAGCGGCAGGTACTTCAAAATAATTGAGCTCACTTCTAGGTATCGGGACCAGGTTACCTGCCAGAGCACCTCCTCCCATACATACCAACCTACCCGGTCACTGAGGTCATCAGATGGCGTGCTCCTGGTGGTTCCTCATGGACCTTTGGCCCGGCTGGAGTCCACCAGGAGAAGGGCCTTTGGTGTGGCGGCTCCATTTCTGTGGAGCTCCCTGCCTCTGGAGGTCAGGCAGGCTCCGACCTTGTGCTGCTTTTGGCACCTGCTGAAGACCTTGTTCCGGGAAGCCTTCTCTGCTCTCCAACCAGCACTTTGTTACTTTGTTTTCAATGTGTTGTTTTTGTCTCTTTTACCTGTTTTTGTCTTTTTACTGTTCACCGCTCCGGAATCTACTTAGATACGGAGCGGTATACAAATACTGTAAATTATAGTACATAATATTGCACCAGTGATGAGAAGGCAGTCTCGGCAGGACTGGGACTAGATCAGTGCAAACAGTTGCAGTAGCTACTGGATCCACCCTCCAGCCTTATGAGCGCCATGCCTGTATAGCAGGGATTGCAGCTGGGGAGCTTTCAGCGTGCATAGGTTTCGCCTGCCTGCTGTGTGACAGCCGTGCTCTCCAGGGGCTGGGAAGGGTTCCTGCAGGGATTGCTTCCAAAGCTGCCAAAGGCCTGGAACCCCAAGAGCCCTGGATGCATGTGTAGGCTCTCCCTTAGATGCTAGTGGTAGAAAGTTGGCGACTGAGGTTCAGACTTTTCCTCCCTATCTCCCCCATGGAGGAAATCTCCCCCAGGGGTGCCAGATGGAAGCAAAGCGGGCTCTAAGGTGCCCTTTGACTCCTTGACATCTCAGTCCTGCTGTTAAGCCTAGATCCCCTGGGCAAGATGGTGCTGCTGAAATATTTTCTTCTCTGTGGAGGCTTCAGAAAGATCAGGATTTGGTCAAGGCTGTACCCACACTATCTTGTTTTGCATTCCAGAGACAAAACATTGCTACTTGTGGATTATTTTTTTGAGTTTGATTGGTAAGCCAGTCAATGTCATCAAGAAAAAAGCCCTCTCTAAGTGAGGGGCAGTGGGGGGGTTGGGTAGTAAACATGAATGGAAGCCAGAGGTGGTGGGGAAGTCACCTGTAGCCAAGCAGAGAATTGCAGCTCCTTTGCTCCGGCCACTGGAGCTTTTTAGACATGTTGTTTGCATATCTCTTGTCGCTAACATGCTGAATCATGAGGTCTAGGATTTTTGATTGAAAAAAATAAAAAGTCCGATTGAAATTCATTGGAAGCTGAGATACTCCAGAATTTGTCCTTGATGTCATGGAACTGGAGCTGCTACTTTTCTGGGTGCTGAGGCTTTATCCATTGTGATGCCTGCCTCTTACATTCCTTAGCTGTCTTCCTAGATTCATAGATTATAGAGTTGGAAGGAGCCTACAAGGCTATCGAGTCCAACCCCCTGCTCAATGCAGGAAACTAGAGGAGGGGTCTCCCATCCAAGTAACAACCAGGCTTGACCCTGCTTAGCTTTCCACGCTCAGACAAGCTGAGCCAGCATAAGCCACAGGCCTGTGTTGCAGCACCACCCAACCTTACCAAATGCATTTGCTGTTTCCTCTACTTAAGAAACGGATGTGTGTCTGTTCTAGGCCACAGAGTCCCACCAGCCAGAAGCGGCCACCGCTGCGTAGCAGACAACGCCAACCTGTACGTGTTTGGGGGATATAATCCTGACTACGATGAGTCTGGAGGGCCGGAGAATGAAGACTATCCGCTGTTCAGGGAGCTGTGGCGATACAACTTTGCTACTGGCACCTGGCATCAAATGGGCACAGAGGGCTATATGCCTCGAGAGCTGGCATCCATGTCGCGTGAGTGCAAGGGGGTTCAATATGTGCTTCGGGGGTTCAATATGTAACACAGAGTCATAATAGCATCTGTCTCTTCCCGTGTGCGTAAGGGCTGTAGTGGAGTGAGACTGGAGTGAGGATGATAGCGTTCTTCCCCTGAGCCATTTCAAAATCTGCGTTGCAATTCCTGTACCTAACATGGTTTGTTGAAGTCCAGTTGTGGACGTCTTCGATGCCAAAATGGATTTGACCTCACAGATAGTTGCTGGCTACTGGTAGCTCCCTGGGCCAAATCTGCACTGTGGATAAATTTATGAAAGAGCCATTTTCTTTTCTGGTGCCACTGTTTTGGCTAACAGGATTCCAAAAGGAATTGCCTCTCTGCCAATGATCATCGGGTTGTTGTTTTTTTTGAGCTCTCTCATCCCTTTTCCTTAGGAACTGCTACAGCTTGGGTGGTGGAGCTGTGCCCCATCCTAGATTTTCTGGAAGGACATTGCATTTGATGGGTGCATTTTGCTTGAATCATCTGGAACTCTTTGTTCTACATGAAGTTTTTCTATTGTGCAACCCAGTTTCTGCTTATGAAATACAGATCTGGAGTGGACTGGTGGTGGGTTTTATTACTGTTCACTGATGTGGATGTTTATGACAGGAAAGCAGTAAAAAAAAAAAGTTTTATATAAATAAAGAATTGGTGACCAGTGAAAATTACACATGCCCGTGTTTTCTGCAGTAAGTTTTCTATGCCCATTCACGTGGCTTGCATATGAAATGTCTGCTGCTCACACCTCCCTCCACGCTCTGTGCTCACAAGTACCATTCACACAGCATAGCGGTTAAGTATCGTTGCGATGTTGCCACTTCCTCCCTTCTCTGTGCCCCTTCCACAGTGATGTCAGCTCTTGGTTATTGGGGAAAAAATTCAGTAGACAATATCCCGCAGAGCTTTGCTAAGGTGGCATAGCATATGCCACTTCTGCGCTTCAGTGTTTTGTGTTTTGTTTTGCCAGTTGTGTTGCATGGTAATAACCTCTTGGTCTTTGGGGGCACCGGAATCCCGTTTGGTGAGAGCAACGGCAACGACGTCCACGTCTGCAACGTGAAGTACAAGCGCTGGGCCCTGTTCAACTGCCGAGGAAAGAAGCCAAATCGCATATATGGACAGGTACGGAGCGATGATCTAGTGCAACTGTGGCAGCTGTTAGCTCCCGCTTCAGGAACCCCCTTTAAGCACAGGTAGCATTTAAGGTTTCCTGAGAGGCTTATCCTCCTCAGATCTGAAAATGGTATGTGATAGCATTTCTTGGGGCCCTGACCCTGAAGGGTACTGGAGCACGTATACGGGGGCCGGCTTCATACATGACTTGAAATGAAGAGACCTGGGAGTTTAATTTGAGCCACGGTTCACTGGGGCTTAGCCTTGAGGTTGAGGGAGCAAAATGAGGTGCCTTAGAACATATGCAGAGGGTTTTTCCATTTTGGTTGCCACTACTAGTCCCATACATCTAAGGCTAGAGAAATGAATTTATTTTATTTTGCAATATTTGAACATAAGAAAAGCCCTGCTGGATCAGACCAAGGGTCCATCTAGTCCAGCATTCTGTTCACACAGTGGCCAACCAGCTGCCCACATGATCCCACAAGCAGGGCATGAGTGCAAGAGCATCCTCCTGCCCATGTTCCCCAGCAACTGGTGTACATAGGCATACTGCCTCTTTGTATACAGTACCAGTTTCCAGCTGTAATGGTTCTCAAAGCAGTTCACAATAATAAAAATCAGACTTATATGCAGGTAATATTACCGTCACAAGGATAGATCCAGAATACCAGGTGTTCTTGGTGGTCTCAAACATATCATGTGGCTCTTGGCTCGGTTCTCCTGAAAGGCAGTGTGGCAAGGCGGATCCTCAGGGAGAGATGCTCATTGCAGTCCACCAGGTGTTCCTGCTACCACTACAGTTGTTCTGAACAGATGATATCAATAACTCCCAGCCCTTAGAGGCATTTGAGGCAATGGCTGTGTAGTTCTATCCTTGGGGGCCGTGGTAATATTAATTCTGGAATTGGGTAAACCTCAGCTCTTTGCTTGGCTTGGAGAACTTGGCCCTTGGCTACTAGTGGGGTAGCAGGATTCCTTATTCCCTACTTTTTAACTTCTAAAGTATCTTAATCCATTGAGAAATTCTGTGTGTGTTCCTTAGTATACTTACTAGGAAGTAAATTCCGTTGGACTTGGCAGGATTTTTTTTAACTTAAAAAAGCTTTTCTAAGAAAAATAAATTCTTAATAAAGCTTTAATTCTTCAAGTAATGTGCAAAAATGGAACCTAGATTCCACCTAAACATCAGGAAAAATTTCCTGACTGTCAGAGCAATAAGACAATGGAATCAACTACCTAGGGAGGTCGTGGGCTCTCCCACTCTGGAGGCATTCAAGGTGCAGCTGGACAGACATCTGTCAGAGATGCTTTGACCTAGATTCCTGCATTGAGCAGGGGGTTGGACTCGATGGCCTTGTAGGCCCATTCCAACTCTACTTTTCTATGATTCTATGAAAATCAACCAAGTAATTATAAGAAATGCATAAGTAAATTGCCACAAGAAATTGCCTTATAAGAGTATGAGGATAGCATGAATAAACCAAATGCATACAGAGCACACACTGAGTATCCTTGTGTATCCGCCTCCCATTAGATCATCCCAAGAATTTTAGACCATGTCTCTCCACTATTGTTTCCTTAACAAGGATCAGTTGTTAAACTATTTACGGTAATTTAGCTCAGTGGGTTCTGTTTCTGAGTAAACACTTTTAGGATTGTTATGCATTTGTTACAAAGATAAAGCAAGTTTTCTGCGAAGCACCTAAGAGAATTGGGTTTTAAGATGTTTGGTGACAGAGGTTAGAACAGAGATAGAACAACGAAGAGGTTGGCAATGGATCTCCAGTAATAGTTTTGTCCTTGGTGTTTTTTCTGGGGATCAATTGTTACTCCCCTTGACATATGTATGCTCATCTGTATTTCTGATTGGTTTTAGCCATAGGGCACAACAATCAATGCATGATTATGATGGTGATCTGTAGGACCAGAACAGTAATTGTTAATGCTTGGCAATCAGGATGTACTAGCAACGTCAATTGAGCATGGTCTGAGGGCATGTGATGGCAGCAGGTCTGCTTTGCTAATTGCCTGGGTGGGAGATGGCCTGGGAGCCCATCGTGCAGGCTGTCCTGAGTGCCGTCATGGAAGGAAGGCAGGATATCAGTGGGAATGAAATGAGTGAGGTTTGTCTCGAAACACCCACCCAAACCTGGAATTGTGCTTCCCCTGTGTTCTTTTAAAATGGATTCAAGTGGAGAGGAGAACTGTCCTTCGACTTCCTTTACGTGATGGTGCGCCAGTTTCCCAGCAAGGGTTTCCTTTTCTCTCCTGTTAGGCTATGGCTATCATTAATGGATCCTTGTATGTCTTTGGAGGAACAACTGGCTACATTTACAGCACAGATCTGCATAAGCTGGACCTGAATACCAGGGAATGGACCCAGCTGAAGCCAAACAACATGCACTGTGACATGCCAGAGGAAAGGTGAGCTTGGCCAGAAAATGAGTTGTCCCCTGCATGGTATCTGCTGCTTAAAACTGGTTGCAAGGGGACCAGTCTTCCCCGTTGTCATCTCCGTCATATCATCATTATAATTGTTATTTAGTAGTAGTAGCAGCAGCAGTATTATTATTATTATTCTTTTTAATATGCATATCTTACAATGAGAAAACATTCATTTGACAATGATGTGGCGAGTCCTGCTATTCCCTAACAATGCCCCCCCATACACACACATAACCCATGACTGTGAGAGCTTTTCCCCTAACCCAGTGTTCTCCAACCTTGGGTCCCCAGATGTTTTTGGCCTACAACTCCCAGCATGCCCCAGGCAGCTACGCTGCCTGGGGCATGCTGGGAGTTGTAGGCCAAAAACATCTGGGGACCCAAGGTTGGAGAACACTAACCCAACCTCTGCTTAGACTCCTCTTTATGCCGAGTTAGACCTTTGGCCCATCTAGCTCAGCGTTATCGGCACTGGCTGGCAGTGGCTTTCCAGGGTTTCTGGCAGGAATTTTTACAGCCCTACCTAGAGATGCCAGGGATTGAACCTTGGACCTTCTACATGCAACCCATGTGCTGTACCAACTGAGCCACAGCCCTCTCCCCCGTTCCCACCAAGCAAAGTTTCTGGTGATAGGTCTCTGATGTGAAAGCTGAAGGATGTACAAGGTGACCAGCCATGTAGAGAAGCTCATGATAGGGCTGGAGAAAGCACTTGATATATCAATTCCAGCATGACTCTTTGCTGAGGAAATTGGGCGCACCATAGGGGGTTAGAAACCTGTTCATTTTTTGAAAAATATATATGTGATGAGCAGGTAGGTGAGGCTGTAAATAATACATCCGGCTCTGTCCCTTCAGATACAGACATGAAATCGCACATGACGGGCAGAGGATTTACATCTTGGGAGGAGGAACCTCTTGGACAGCCTATTCCTTGGACAAGGTAATGCAAATCAGCTACAGAGGCCATTGGCCATTTGATGTCTAGCTGGTGAGGAGATTGGCAAGAGAGAGAGAGCAAGAGCACTTAACGAGTGCTGTATAAGGAATTGGAGCAGTTTAATAAGCAGAATGTTGGGGGTATGAACTGCGCATTTGGGACTCAAATCCCAGCTCATGCAGAGAGCTGAGTGAATAGAGTTGGGCTTGGCCTAGGGCAGGGGTGGGGAACTATAATGGCGGAGGGGGGGATGACCCCCCCAGCCCTCCACAGCCTGGATGTTTGTGGGGGGGGGCACATCCCCTGACGTTGTCTGGTCCCTGGCTGAAGCGCTGGTCGGAGCTCCTTCAGTCGGCACTTAACATCAGGGACCTGACCTGGCTGCGTGCAGGCTTTCCTCCCTCCAGCGCCACCTTGCCCAGGGCAGCTGCATCTCCCCGTGCCGTTCCCCATCGGGGAGGACATGGGATGGGCGAAGCATTTAGCGCATTGCTAAGGGAATTGCCGCTGTTGTCTCCAATCACTGAGTGGAGATATGAGTGGGGATTCCTCTCCCTATTAGCCGTCAGGGGCAGGGCTAGGGGGAGGGGTCTTGCCCGAGGCCCCACGGGCTGGATGGGTCAGTCTGGCAGGCCAGATTTGGGCTGGAGGTTCCCCATCCCTGGTCTAGGGACTCTGGGAGGTCTGTGTTCCATTCAAGTTTTTGACACGACTGTATGGTGCGGCATGTCACAGTGGTTTCAGTTTCCCATTTGCAAAAACAACCTATCTACTTGGGTGCATCGAAGACAAACACCATAAATACTGTAAAAGTAATGGGGCACAACCCAGCAGGCATTTCTCTTGTGAAGGCTCCTTTGAAACGAATGGTCGTGCTTTTGCACAATTCCTGTTTACTTCAGTCGAGCTTGTGCAGAAGACCTCCCAAGCAGATTGTGCCCAGGATCAGTGGTGGGCACATTACAGGTGAGTTTAGGCAAATCACTTGTACTCTGAATGCCTCAGTTCCCAGTCTGCAAAACTGCAATACTTATCTGCTTCCCTCAGTGGTTGTGAAAATGAATAGCATATGGTGTTTGTATATATGCAGGGCTTCCAATTCAACCATGTTCCAAATTTGAGGCACGTTGACCTTGTGTGCCAAACTAGAGTTACAGTAATACCTTGGATTGCAAATAACTTGGTCTGAGAGCGTTTTGCAAGACAAGCAAAATTTTTTAAAACATTTTGACTTGATAAACGAGCAAGGTCTTGCAAGACAAGGTAGGGATGTAACCGCTTGCCTCGAGTGGGCGTAGCGGGCCGAAATCGGCCCTGCTCACGCCCGCCAGAGACTCGCTTTGATATAAGAGTGTTTTGGATTACAAGCATGGTTCCGGAATGAATTATGCTTGCAATCCAAGGTATTACTGTATCTCTATATGAATTTTCTTGTGTCTCTTTCAATTGGACACTGACAGACAGTGTTGCCACATGCCTTTCCAGAACCTGGATATCTATGTGTTATTTATTTAATGCTATTTATGAATCACTTATATTAAATAAATTTCTAAGCGATGTCCAAAAACAGGTCTTTATACAGAGGGCAAGATTCCTTTCCTGGGAATGCCTGTTGGAAAGGTATGTTTTCAGTAGGCACTGAAAACCCAGAAAGGTGGGCACCTGCCTAATTTGTAGTGGTAGGAAGTTCCAGATATCTCTTGTAGGCAGTGGGGAGGAGATGCGTTTGGATGACCCTGCTGCCAGAGGCCTCTTCGTGTATAGTTTTGTTCTCTTCTGTCACCGTTTTAACCCCTTGGTTATAATTGTATTCTTTACGTTGCTCAAGATTCATGCCTACAACCTTGAAACGAACACCTGGGAAGAAATCGCAACAAAGCCTCATAAAAAAGGTAAGCTTTTTAAACACAGCATTCATTGGTAGGATTTGAAAAGAGGAGCATCTTTGTAGTAAGAAAGAAAGTGTGTGTGTCACAACTTCAAAAGAAGTCTACAACCGAGGATACCTTTCAAAACCGTTTGCTCTTTCTCTCCTTTAAAAAAAAAAAGATTCCCCATAGCTTAATCTAGAATACATGCCAAGCCTGTCACATAAATCCACTTAAGTTGATGTATGTGAAATAGCTGGATCCAGATTTATTTATTTTCATGCTAAATTCAGAACTTTAGACTCAGATTCTTCATGGAAATTTGACTTGTCAAGAGACAATTTTTTAAAACTATGGCGATCAGTTCAGAATTGAAAACTTGTAAATTCAGATACTTTGAGTTCTAATAGGATCTTGATCTTCCCTGGAACACTATCTCCCTACACAAGATGGCTTCTCAAATGATCATAACTTAGATTAGTTTTTCCTTTATACATTTCAAGTCAGGATCGCAAAACTGCTGCAAAAGAGGATGTTCATTCCCCATCCACCCACCCAGTTTTTATTGGCATACTCACAGTCCTATCTTAAATTAGTTTTCCAGAGTGGTCTGCAGTGAGCCGAAATGCTTGCATAAACCACTTTGTGATTTCTTTTTTAAAAAAAACTGGAAACAGTATAGAAATTCTCTGAAATGAATTAAATAAATACATACGTACACACACACACACACACACACACACCTTCCCTTTTAAACATGCTTCAGAAAAGTAGAATTTTTCCTCCCACTTCACTCTTTACTTCTTCACTTTTAAGGATGAAAAGGGCAATTCAGGTTAAACAATTTTGAGAGTGCTTCAGAGCCAGGAACAAGGAGATTTCTCTGAATAATCCCCTTTTTGTTATGATTTCCCCCTATCGTGAGAAACCCATCTTACTGAGCAGTTTTTTCTTCAGTTCCACTTGTTCACAATCATATTTTTCTTCTACAGACTTCCCAGCGGCCAGGAGATGTCACAGTTGCGTACAGATAAAAAACGGTAAGAACCACCGACTTTAGGCATGTCGACATCAACGTTTCCTGTTCATGGTGGGTGAAATCTTAACTGGGTTAAACTGTCTGTGAGCCTACCTCTACTCTACACAAACCCACACCTTTGAGCTACGGCAATGTCTTGGAATGTTCATGAACATTCTAACTTCTGAGGGGGAAAGGTCAGCCATAGTGTTGGAAAAATCAGGGCAGCTGCTGTGAGAGAAACAGAAGGCTGATTTGAATGGGAGAAAAACTTCATGGAGTGCAGGGGTGGGGAACCTTACGGCCGAGGGCCAAGTCCAACCCAATCTGGCCTTCCGGGGTCCTCTAGAAGGCCATGCCCCCTCTCTCACCACCACCCATGTTTTGGTGGTTTCTTAGCTTTTGTGCAGTGTTCTCCCCATGCTAAAAAGGTTGGAGTGCCTCTCTTAAGGCATTTTTCAGGTACCAAGCCCGTCTTCGTTTACTTCGTTTACTTCAAAATATCAAACAATATTTACATGACAACAAGATATGATATGAGAGCAGAGAGGATATCCAAAAATACAAACTGTTAGTTGTAATAAGTGAAACACATTTCAAGAAGAGTTCTAAGAATTGTTTCCGGGGCATGCCTTTCTTTAAAAAGGAATAAAATGTCTTATTACATTTCTGAGCTGTCCCAAGAAGAAAAGAGAAGTCAAGATGAGGGCAGGTGTTCTACTCCTGAAAATTCTCAGCCTCTGGTCCTAATAGTTATATGATTTCTGATGAGCTGGTAATGTGATACCTAACCAAGAAAGGAACTTAGCTCAGCACTCATTAACAATGAATTATTTTTACCAAAATTCCCAGCTATGACCTGGGAGTAATATATTTATTTCATTTCTTTGATCAGCACTTTTGAACAACAGATTTCCTTTAAGCTCCCAAAACACTTGATTTCAGGCCATACCTGTGTTCTCTTCCTTAACCTCTAAACCTGGTTCGCACGTAACAGCAAAGTGTGGGTTCATTAACCCACAATTTGCTGTAGAGTGCAGGTGCGCTGAGCGGGCATGTCGGCCACTTCTGTTTTTAATCAGCAACCTACAATCCAGGCCTGTGGCTCACGCTGGCTCAGCTTGTCTGAGCGTGGAAAGCTAAGCAGGGTCAGGCCTGGTTATTACTCGGATGGGAGACCCCTCCTCTAGTTTCCTGCATTGAGCAGGGGGCTGGACTCGATAGCCTTGCAGGCCTTTTCCAACTCTATGATCCTATGATATCCTAATCGGTTGGGTCGTAAGTTGTTGAGTGTGATGTGCAGACCCAGAGTGCTGGGTTGCTTAGTGTCTAAACAACCCAATGCTTAACTCTGCTCATGCATGGCAGATTAAGGGTGATTAACTAATTAATTAATTAATTAATTAATTGTGCGTAACTAACCCACGATTTGCCATTGTGTGTGAACCGGGTCCTATTGTCTCTGGGCTTGCTTAGCTATGAACTCCTTTCAGTTCTATTCACTCCTCAAAATATTTCATTTCATCTTCACTCATTTATGTAATAAGCAGGAAATATTAATATTATCTTTACTACCTAACTAGCCAGCCTTCCTTTGAACTCCTTATCTGAGCCAGATGGTATTTTCTTGGGTTTAGGTGGGAAAAGTTCATCCTTAGTCCCTTAGCTTAACAATTGCAGGCTAAGTGGTCAGAGGTGAAAAGTTATAGCGTGAGTCTTAACACAGGTGGGGAACCTCAGGCCCCCAGGTCCAATCCGGCCCTTCTGGGTCTGCAGATGGGCACACTCCCATCCCCTCGCCCCAGGATTCTTAACAGAATGAATCCATTCGCGCGCGCAAGAGAGAGAGCAATATAAACATAGAAAACTGGGAAGCTCTGGCCCATGAACGATCTAAATGGAGGTTGGCCTTTCACAAAGGTTCCATGGACTTTGAAGAAGCCCGAGTGCAAGGTGAAAGGGAGAAACGTGCTAAGCGAAAGGCACGTCAAACGAATCCTTCACAGGACCATCTTCCATCTGGTAACCTGTGTCCTCACTGTGGGAAGCTGTGTGGATCTAGAATTGGCCTCCACAGTCACTTACGGACCCATCACTAGAGTCTACACAATTTTTTTTTTACAATTTCCTCTTTTAATTTTTTTTTAGTAATGATGAGATTTAAGTTTGTTAGACAGCCTGTTAGACAGGTTGTTGCAAGAGACTTGCAAGGTTCCGAAAGGGACAAGATGCCAGAATAAAAATGCTTTAAAAAGAGTGCAAAAGCTTCTGGGGCAAGAATGAATCTAACAAGAGCAACTAAAGTGGCTTGAATCCATATTTTCTAATATCCATGACTCCACACTGGTTAAAGAAAATTTTCAAGATCTGTTCTAGGTGAAACCGTCCTGTTCTGGGCCACATGTGTGGTCTGTTTTCGTGGGGGGGGGAAATCTGTCTTAAGTCCTCTTTTGGTCTATCAATTCAGATGTCTTTGTCTGCGGAGGATATAATGGAGAAGTGATATTGGGAGACATCTGGAAACTGAGTCTGCAAACTTTCCAGTGGGTGAAACTACCGGCGGTTATGCCTGAGCCAGTTTATTTCCACTGTGCTGCTGTGACTCCGGTAAGTGGCTGTAAATTCCAACTCCCTCTACAAGTCCTGTATAACTTGTGTATATAACAAAAATCCCCCCCCCCCCCCAAGATGCAGTTGCAGGTGGGCAGACTAACCAGCTCAAGTAGAGAAATGGCTTTCTGTATGCTGGAGCACTTTAAACCCTGGCCCTCTAAGGAAACCTTGCCACTGGAGAAGCCACCTTGAGTTGCTGCCAGCTGGCTCTCCCCACCCCGACTGGACTGGAGCTCTACAGGAGGTAGACTCTACTCCCCTTTCCTCTCCTGCTGACCTGCCCGGTGCTTTCTCTGGGCTCCCTTCCCAGCTCTGCACGAAACCTCGGCAGCCCCATGTGCCTTGGCAAGAGCTTTGCTTTTTTTATAGCCTTGAATGTGCAGCTGCCCTCGCCTGTCCACCCTTAAAAACTCAGGGCGGGGCGGCAGATGGAAGCAAATGCTCCTGCTTATACGCTGGCACCCGTTCCGAGCTGGCTCTCGCTCAGGGCAGCCCCGGTGCGGCCCACCAGCGGTTTTTAAGCATTTGTCCCCCTTGCAGCTGCTTAACTTGCCTGAGTTTAAAAGGCAGCTGTGGGGGCTGGTTTGGGATTTAGAATTATAAGTGCCCAGGAGCAGGGACCTGGCATCTTGCTTATGTTACTTTTGTGCTATGTTAACTAGTAATAGTGATGATGAAAACGCAGGTTTTCTTGTGGCGGGGGGGGTGGGCATGACAAGGACCGTCCGGAATTGTTGCTTTGGAGGGTGCAATGAAGATCATTTCGCTGCCTTGTGCCCTTGAAGTGAGACTGGCCTTTTCTGCAGCTGCGAGGGATCGGGCAAGAGGCCGCTCCAGGGCTTCCCCACTAGCCTATCCCCCCCACTCCTGCCCTAAGTATCCCGTAGTTATCACCCCCCCACATCTAGATTGGAGTACGACACCCCATGAGCCCCAGCCACCACGGGCCCATAGCCATTGCTGGCTGGGAGGAATATATGGGACGTATGTAGTCCAACCCCTTCTGAAGGCTGATCTACAGGAGCCCCTTCTATCTTCCCCACTCTAATATATCTTTGTACATCAGCTGCTTTCTCCCAGACATGGGGGACTCAGGCAAAGGTGTGTGTGTTTGTTTGTTTGTTTAAACCCTCTCCCTCTCTGGGTGAACGACAAATGCACCTCTGCCAGACTTGAGTAGCTGAGGAGGCACATATGGGGAGAGCTCTGCCAGCATCTGGCTTGCTGCACATACCAAGGAAGCGGGGCATCAAAGAGCCACGTTCTCCGTTTGGCTCTCCTGGCAGTGGGTCAGACCCTTCAGCCCTTGCCTGGTCCAAAATTAGTTGCCCACAAGATCCTTACGTGTCGTGGGCAACCTGGTGGGAGGCCTTGTAGCACCTCCTCCTAGATTCTTTTCCATTTCCTTGTGTGGCAGTCAGAATGCCTTCTCGGTGGCATTAAGTGCAGGGGGGTAGGTTGGGAAGAGGACATGCCTCACCTGGAGGTGGCATTTCTTGCTTGGCAGGCAGCCAGGCACTTGCAGGCCTGCCTGCACACCCAGCCGTGACCTCTTCTTGTTCTGCTTCCACACAGGCCGGCTGCATGTACGTCCACGGAGGCGTGGTGGACATCATTCGGAACAAACGGACTGGCTCTCTCTTTAAGATGTGGCTGGTTGTGCCCAGCCTCTTGGAACTGTCTTGGGAGAAGCTTCTGGTTTTTTTCCCTCACTTAGCAAACCTCACCAGATCGCAGCTTTTGCACCTTGGACTCACACAGGGACTCATTGATCGCTTGAAATGAGAACCTCCCGCTCTTAAAACATTAATTTAAAAAGTGATTCCTCTCACCCCTCTCTCTTCTCTCTCTCTCGCGCTCTCTTTTTCTCTATTTATGATTTCTGCGGAGGACGCTGCTAAGGAGATGGGAAGCCCTGCTCCAAAGCCTTACTCAGCAAAATCCATCAGATGCCTTTCCTGTGAATTTTTATTTTAAAGTTTATGGAAGTCAGCCTTTTTAATTTATGGATACCTATAAATACATCATGAACTAAAGATGCTGTTGCTGAACTAATTTGTACTGCTTTTGCTGCATGCTTGTAGTCTCAGTATGGAAGGAGGGTGGACATTGTGACTCACCTCCCTGCTCCGGCCTCCTAGTTCTTGTTCTGTA